>CAKNXH010058534.1:487-18509 GCA_932178445.1 Andricus quercusramuli | reverse complement strand
AAAATTCAGTTGAAGTTTTAGTTTTCCAGTTATAAAATATTGCAGCTGAACCAGTAATGACAGCGATATGACCAGTCGTGCGTGTGGGAGCGGGAGTTCAACACAGTGTAGTTGACCGCTGTTCACCTGTCGCGAACCCCACGTCGACACTTGCTTCAATAAAACTACGTTACACCCCGGCTCACGTACGTACGTCTGTGTGTACGTCCAAAAAATGCAATGTAAGAAATTTACGAGTAAACATTCATCCATCCTTTTTGCACTCATATAATAAAATATATTATTACTGCACCTCTAATACGTTTGGTAATCTAGAAAGGTATCTGTCTTGTGTGAGGTTTGGCTTTTTTATCTCTATATGCACACACGTACCAAACAGATTTACAGGATAAACGATCATCATTCGATCCTCATTTCCAACCACAAGTTTTCTCGTATGTGTTAAAGTTACTCTATCATATACCACTGCTTCCGTTAGAAGTGATTTTAAAAACAGTAGACACTTATTATTTACGACGATTATTTTACTCACTCGCCCGTAGGACCATTCATTCAATTCTACAAAGCCCTACTGAAAAACCCGACGTCGGATCCTACGTAGGATCCTAATAGTTGCCTGCGTCGTAGCCGACGTCGTAACCCGCGTAGGATCCTACGTCGGATCCTAATAGTTTCCGACGTCGGAAACGAAGTAGGAAACGCCGTCGAGTATTGGGATCGTTTCCGACGTCGGAAACTATTAGGATCCTAATAGGATCCAACGAGATTTTTTTGAAATAAAATGTTTATGGAATAATAACTGTTACATATTTAATTCCTAATTTATACCAATCTATAATATAATATACACTATATAAATAAATAAATATATATATATATATACATATATACTATATACTATGTATGTAGTATATACTACACTATATATGATATACACTATATAAACAAAAAAATTAAAATAAAAAATATATATAGTGTATATTATATTATAGTTTTGTTTATTGTTATTCTATAAATTGAGAATTAAGTATGTAACATTTATTACTCCATAAACATTTTATATTTTTTTAAATCTCGTTGGGTCCTATTAGGATCCTTTTAGGATCTTAATAGTTTCCGACGTCGGAAACGATCCCAATACTCGACGACGTTCCCTACGTCGTTTCCGACGTCGGAAACTATCAGGATCCGACGTAGGATCCTACGTGGGTTACGACGTCGGCTACGACGCAGGAAACTATTAGAATCCGACGTAGGATCCGACGTCGGGTTTTTCAGTAGGGAGCTATTGTCCCTTGCAGTTGATCTTTTGTATGATGACGATGCATATTTGATTCCCTTAACTATGATTCTTTAATATTTTTCAACGTATTCTTCTTGAATCCCGATACCTTGCAGTATGATCCTCTCTTCATTGCTGAGTTTCGTCAGTTTGCCGCGTCCTAAAACAGCACACTCATCGCCAAATTGTTTACCCTCGCCAAGTAAATGACTTGATGATATTTTCTTTGCCAATGTCATGAGCCTATCTGACCCATTAATTTCTCTTGCTAGAAGAAAAAGAGACTCTTTTTTGGCAATTTGTTCAGAAATCTGAATCGCAACTCCGTGACTGGAATGTGTGGACTGTTTTAGAACAAGCATGAAGGACTCATATGGAAAAGTTGAAAATGTGCATAATGGACCGCACATTCTCACAGCTGTAACCAAATGTGAAATTGCGTGTACATTATGTGTCATATTATGTTCTCCATATAGAACTTCAAATTCGGCAACAAAACGATCCAGAACACTTTCACATTTCTCTAAATCATTGTGTGATATTTTGAAAGTAATCAAAAGAGAGATTCCTTCCACGAGTAATGCGAAATGTTTTAAATATAAATCTGGAAGAACTCCTGTTGAACAAGGGATGCCGAAATGCAGAAGAAAGGATTTACCTTGTGAAGCTTTCCACTTACTGCGTTTACTTATTGATGCAGGCAATCTGTGAATATGATCAGGAGGCTTTATTGATCTAAAATTAGAATCGATTGCTGCCAAGCATCGCGGCGCACCTATATAATAATCTTTGCCGGGACTTGAGAACCATAGTTTAAATAAAGTGCTGAGAAGAACTCTGAGCAAAACATGATGCAAGTAATCTGGTGGAAATCCCCAGAGAACATTAAAGTGAGGTGCATTGAAGAATGGAGAGTGACCTTTGAACCCTTTAATAATTTGACCTCCTTCTTCTGCTTCATTCATTTGTTGCCTCACTTCTATTTCCGTTCTTTCTTCATATAATTGTTCGAGGAAGGGATACTTCCATGCTCGAGTATTTTCGTCCCCTACTACAGTTCGTCCTGGATTATAACACCATGGACACCCAAACTTGCCATTAAATTGAATGCTATTCATAAGTTTTGGCCTAGCTACGGAATCCACGCAACAGCAAAAAGGAATAACTTTGCTCACTGTGGTTCGCCCTTCTGCATCAGTCCACGATACCCTTTCGTTGGCTAATTCTTGCATATCAACACAAAACGGTTTGAAAAATGTTTCAATATCTGGACTTTTTGGCCCGAACCAGACACCCGCTAAAATTAACTTTTTATTCTTCAATTTAAATGGTAATTCGCTTATTGACAATTGAATTGGCCAGCATGATGTATCCGATGATGTAAAGAATGAAGCACCATCTAAGTTAAAGTTGAAGGTCAAATTGTTCAAGCTGTGTAATATATTTCCCGGTCTTTTCAAATGTTTGTATATAATACCATCGTAAACATCTCGAATGAATTCATCCCACTCATGCTGTGTCCTGTTTCGTTCATTTTATCGAAGTTGGTTATAAATTTCAGGATCTTCTAAAAAAGCTTTAATTTGTTTTTTCAAATCAAATGTTGCAAAAAAGTTTCCATTACTGAGATTATTTGGGACTGATGTGTTACAATTTGCACACAGAATTTGAAGTCTTCTTTTTTGGCGTCTTTCTATTTGAAGGAGATATTTACCACAGGTTGGGCAGTATAAATGATATTCAATGGTACTAAAAATATGAAGAAATTGTTTGTTCCATAAGTGCATGGTCTTCGGTAATGCATTAGGGTCAATTATTATATTTAAAATATCCAGAAAGTCTTGGAAACCAACTTTGTTTAAATGGTGACGAGCCGCGAATGTTTCTATCAGAAACATTGTTTCTCCTACTGTAGTAGTTGATCCTTCGAATAAGGGTGTGAGCATAAAATCCAAATCAAATGGCCCTTGTTGAGGTCTCTCTTCGCCTTCTGCATCTCCTTCTCGTTCCCTCTCTCTCACTGGAGGTACAGGCTGCTCATCATTCTCATTGTCGACAGCAGCGCCATAACTGATATCACTATCAGCACTGCTCCCTTCAGTACTATAATTGCTAATTTCATCAGCAGAAGAATTTCTTTCAGATACAGGTGCATTGATATTATTTCCAATTAAAACATCCTGTTCATTGTGATCTATTCCAATGTATGCACCATTAGGACTTCCATCGTCTGAATCTTGCCTCGTGGTAGCCACTCCAGAGTTTGGTGTATCAGTGTACCTTTCTTCTTCATCTTGTTGAATCCTAATTGCATTTACACCATCATGTAAATTTTGATCTAGCGTATCAGCTTCATTTTCACTTCTATCACTATAACTCATTGGAGTTTCACTATTTCTGCAGTTTCCGTTTTCCTGAGGCTGATCACTATTTCGCCCATTACAAGCCTCGCTAATGCGACGTCTAATATTATGGCTTTGGTCAATTTCTTCATCGCTGCTCAGGATTCTTGCTTCTGAAATGAAATACATGTTTTCAGGAGCATTATTTCGTTATTAAATAACACCAAACCTACGGTTATAAGCAAATATGAAATGTTCAAATAATTTATTTGTATTGGAGTGTAATATGAATCCAGTTATTCGTTAATCAATTCAAGAGTCGATCTAGTTGTTAGGGAGATTTTAAAATTGCATGAATAACTTATACCTGCTAAAGTTTCAAAAATTGAATATAATAATTCTGACTAACCGTAGAAGGTGAAAAAAAAATGTTTTCAAAATGTATGATTGAAACGAGTGAACGCATAATTAACTTTGAAATAAAAGCTGGAAAATGCTTGACTATCTAGAAATGTTGGCCCTTGAAAGTAACGTGTTAATGTTACCGTTACCTTCTACATACACTGGAACTTTGAGGTTTCGCCATGCGGGGAGCACGGGATGCGGTGCTCAGTCAAGCGTGACAAAGAATAGGAAAGCCGCACTCCCACCGCGTTAATTGCATCATGTTGCGTCATACCTTTAAATCCAACAGAAAACTTCCATGTGGCCTTCCCTGTTCACGTGATGACGGTCTGGATTCCTGTCCAAGGGTATTACCGAAACCGTGCACAAATTTAAGTTCCAGTGCATTTGTTATGCTTCAGTCTTCACCGTTAACAATAGAGGTTTCTTTTGAAAAATGTCTCACAAATTTCTTTGCCGCTATTTTTCATTTATTACATTTTTATGACATCATTCCAAATTACCAAAATCTTTGGAATTTTCACATTCTCACCATTTATGACTGAAAAAAGCATTAGAATCGTCCGACATTTCATAACTGAGTTTCTCAACGGATCTGCACGTTTTGGCCCCCTGCAGCCGAAAATCAAGTTTTGTCCATGGCGTCTGTCTGTCCATATGTTTGTCTGTGCGTCCATAAACACGATAACTCTAAGAAAAATGTACGGATCAAATCGAGCTTTGACACACTTGGTTGAATCCTAACAGAAAGAACCAATTCGTTAACCAGCATTCCTTGACTAACGTTTATTGGTTTGTCCATCGAAAGTGCTACGCAAAAAATCAAATAATCAAATTTTACACCAAACGACAACAGATACGTAACAGTTTAGGATAAGAATTAAACCTTTTTGCAATATCTACCATTTCCCCCTTATCCGCTTTTTGATAGAACTTGTCTTTTTGGTTTTATGCATCGAAAATAATTCGATATAATTCATAGAAAATTATCATTTTAAGACAAATGATGACAGATAACGTAGAAAAGTTGAATAGAAGAGTCGCAAATTTTCAAAAGAATTCTTCTAACATTTCATGATACGACTTGTCATTCAGGCCTTATTTGTCAAAGATAGTATGGAAAAAATATAAAATTCAAACTTGGAGCCAAGAGGTACGAAAAAAGTTCTGAAGAAAATTACAGCTTTTGAAAAGTCATATATACAATTTCCTTCAACTATTTTGTGATTGGACTTGTCATTTTGGTTTCCTTTATCAATTTTTTTTGACAGCACTCTCGACAGCACTTGTCATCTGGTTATATTTATGGAAAATACTACGAAAAATCGAAAATTATAATTTTGAGCCAAACCACATGAGATAGCTCAGTGGGCACAAAATTTAGCGATGTCTTTACGATATCATAGAGACGTCGTACGATCTGACGATGACTTTTTGACATAGTAAAGACATCTTAACGACATGGGCATAGGATGTCTTGCAGTCGTCGTAAAGATCTCGAAACAATGTCATAAAGACGTCGTCAAGTTTTGTGCCCGCTGGGAGGGAGAAGTTCTAGGAGGAATTCAAGCTTTTGAAAAGTCCTTCAAATATTGATTTAACCATTTTTTTAGGACTCGTAGGAATTTTTGTTTTATCCATGAAAAATTCTATGGGGAAAAATTCCAATTTCCAGCATAACACCACGAAATAGGCAAGAATGTTCATTCAGAATATGAACATAGTGAAGATAGTGAGGTTCAAATATACAGGGTGTTTTTTTTTTAACTTGAGACAACGAAATATCTCAAAAAATACGCATCCTACGGAAAAAATGTCTGGAATAAAAGCTTTTTATTTTCGAGGGGGAAAAAAGATTTGTTAAAATTTACCCCACCCCCACCCTCAAAGGAGGCAGGGGTGGGGGTAACTTTGTAATTTCAAGTGGCAACCCCAATTTTTTATCACAGTTTCAGATTCTCCTTTACGGAATACGTAAGTTTTATTCGGAAAATTTGTTTCGATTCGCGATAGATGGCGCTGCAATCGCGAAAAATGAAATTGTTGACACTACTTTTAGCTCTACCCAGGAATAACGACGCGGACGTAGTAGTTGTCTATTTCCTTCGAAGTGCTTAATTTCGGTGAGTCCCCTTGCCTCTCACCATCCATCGGGGTGCTTGAACTTTTGGCAACGGGACAGTAAAAGTGATAAAACTGTCGAAAGCCATTTCCGAATGCAGTTGGTTGACGACAGTCGATTTTGGATGTCGACATTACATATCATCGAGTCTCCACTGTATACAATCCTCATGACCCTCATGTTAGTACTCGGCAACTAAGCCGCGATTCCGGAATGTCTCTATCCAGTGTTTGGAAGGTATTAAAACGTAATAATTATCATCCGTATCATATTTCACTGCATCAAGAACTTCATGGAAATGATTTTCAGAACCGAGTGACATTTTGTCAATGGGCGGTTCAGCAGATACAAGGAAACCCGAATTTCTTTTTTCTAGTACTCTTCACAGACGAGTCGTCTTTCACAAACCATGGTAACGTTAATCGGCACAACATGCATTATTGGAGTGTAGAAAATCCACATTGGTTGCGTGAAGTTGAGCATCAGCGTCCATGGTCCGTGAACGTTTGGTGTGGAATAATTGGAGATCAACTTATCGGTCCGTATTTTATTGATGGAAATTTGAACAGTGAAAAATATCGTGACTTTTTAGAAAATCAACTTCCAATATTGCTGGAAGACCTAAGATTGGAAGTGCGACACAACATGTGGTTTCAACATGACGGTTGTCCAGCACATTATGCGGCAATCGCGAGGGAAGTACTCAATCGCGAATTCAATGGACGATGGATCGGTAGAGGAGGTCCAGTAAATTGACCTGCCAGATCGCCAGATCTTACGGCGCCGGATTTCTATTTGTGGGGTTATCTAAAGAATCGCGTGTATCAAGAAGTGCCCACAACTCGTGATAACATGATCGAGCGAATCAGGTCTGCTTGTGCACAAATATCACCAGACACAATTCGCAGTTGTGTGGAATCTTTCAAAGCTCGGATTAACAAGTGCATCGAAGTGCGAGGACACCATTTTGAGCATTTATTGTAAAATAATTAATCGAAATCAAGCATCCCTGTGTTGAGAGGCAAGGGGACTCACCGAAATCAAGCACCCCGATGGATGGTGAGAGGCAAGGGGACTCACCGAAATTAAGCACCCCGAAGGGAATAGACAACTACTGCGTCCGCGTCGTTATTCCTGGGTAGAGCTAAAAGAAGTGTCAACAATTTCGTTTTTCGCAATTGCAGCGCCATCTATCGCGAATCGAAACAAATTTTCCGAATAAAACTTACGTATTTCGTAAAGGAGAATCTGAATCTGTGTTAAAAAATTGGGGTTGCCATTTGAAATTACAAAGTTACCCCCACCCCTGCCTCCTGTGGGGGTGGGGGTGGGGTAAATTTTGACAAATCTTTTTTCCCCTCGAAAATAAAAAGTTTTTATTCCAGACATTTTTTCCGTAGGATGCGTATTTTTTGAGATATTTCGTTGTCTCAAGTTAAGAAAAACACCCTGTATATAAGCGCGAAGCGCGAGATCCGTCAGGCACGCGTGATTTGCACGCTCAAGCTTGCTGGAAAATTATACAGAATTTCACATTGATTGATAAACTTACTTTTATTTATTACAAAATCTAAACTACAACGTTTGAGACCGTTCACAAAATGTGTGATGCATTTTTCAGCAACATTAGACTCTCTGCGTGATGCTTTTTACACTATTCCCAACATGGAAAATAATACTTTAACAGAACCCTTTAAGTTGACAAACGAGTAAAAACGATTCTCCGGAGCATTTCTTAAGCTGGAACTTCGAAAAACGGTTTAAACACGCATCTGAAAGTTGAGGAGTATAATAAGCGCATGTTTAATACTTTTTCTTCGAAAATGAAATACATGCTTGTGAAATTTTTTATTTCTTTTTCCTGAGAAAAAGCCAACAAAATCTAAAAAAAGAAATTAATCCAATATTCCAATCGAATCAAATCTTGCAGTCCCTCTTCGAGGTGAAAGGTTAAATCCAAAATATCTTCATTCTTTTGCCCTAGACTTGTCAAAATTTTCGATGCTGATTTACGTACGTACGATATACATCGCTTTGATATTTATTTCGTGCCTCTGTATGTATGTTTGAATGATAATAATAATAATAATTCTCATCAGTCACTTGACTTAGCGATTAACCCATTTTCGGCCAATGGTTCGTTAAAAAGTTATAAAGTTAAAAAGTTCATTTTTAACCGCAAAAGATGAATTTCACCATGAAAGACAAATTCAACAAACAAGATGAATTTTCGAACCAAAAAGACGACCAGGCTTCTTTACGCTTTGTCATCGAAAAAAACTGGCAAAGCTGATGGTACGTAGACAAACATTGGCCGAAAATGGGTTAAGCAAACAAAAAAAAGCCATTAACCCTGGCGGACCGAACGAACGGAGCGGATACGCTACAGCGTATCCTTATAGTATCCACATCGTATCCTCTCCATATCATGCAAGAAAAACTCATTAAAAAAGAAAGATTAACATTTCACTTGTTGAAATTCGGATTTTACGTGAAATTTTGAGTTAAAAGGTCACAGAGTAATCGCAATAGTTTTTCTTGCAACATTAAAAACTTTTAATAAATATAATACTTATCGATGACGTGCGCTGAAGGCGACTTCAAACGCATCGTCATTCAGTAGCAGTTCATAGGCTTTATCCGTCGACGATGCGTTTGAAGTCGCCTTCAGCCCACGTTATCGATAAGTATTATATTTTTTGAAAGTTTTTAGAGTTGCAAGAAAAACTATTGCGATTACTCCGTGACCTTTTAACGCAAAATTTCACGTAGAATCCGAATTTTAACAAGTGAAATGTTCATCTTCCTTTTTTAATGAGTTTTTCTTGCATGATACGGAGAGGATACGATGTGGATACTATAAGGATACGCTGTAGCGTATCCGCTCCGTTCGTTCGGTCCGCCAGGGAAGCCATTTCCCTTTCGGGGTAGGCGTGATTTTCTCGGTTGGAAAATAGTAGTGTATAATTGGGCATATAGGTATGGGATTATAGCCATATAAGGTAGATAGGTGTAGGTATAGATATTTTCGATTGATCTAGAATTCTCGTGTCATTTATTTGAATGACACTTTCGTTCCGCAACACTGCTCCACCCTGGCGGACCGGCCGAACGCAAACATTACGCTACAGCGTAACGGTAAAGTAATGGTAAAGTAATGGTAAAGTAATATGGCATTATAATTGATAAAAGAAACAAAATTAATATGTAAACTGTTGCAATTATAATAAAGCGTTAAAATTTACGTTAAATGGTCATGCCGTCATTGCAACAACTTGCTTTCTCATCGTTAAAAAATAAAAAAACAAAGTGGCTGTCATTCAAGTCAGGCCCCTGCAGACTGGCAACCCACTTGAAGCTGCAAAAGCAACTTGTTGCAATTGCGGCATGGCCATTTAACGTAAATTTCAACGTTTTATTATAATTGCAACAGTTTAAATATTAATTTTGTTTCTTTTATCAATTATAATGCCATATTACTTTACCATTACTTTACCATTACTTTACCGTTACGCTGTAGCGTAATGTTTGCGTTCGGCCGGTCCGCCAGGGCATATAGCAAAGTCGTTACAAATATAGAATTATGTGTGGCGATTTCAGCTTTTTTTTTAAATAGTAATATTGAATTCAATATGAAACGCTTTACATTTCTATAGGCTTGCAAGACAAAATATAGTTAAATTTTCAAGCTAAAACACGAACTTTTTCGCATGAAATTCAATTTTCAACCAAAAAGTTCATTTTTAGCCAATAGAGAGCAATCTTCAACTATGAAAGATGACTTTTCTACCGTGAATGATGAATTTTTAATCCAAAAGGACGATTTTGTAAGAAAACATTTAAGTTTTCGACAAAACGGATGACTTTAACAAGGTATTTAAGTTTTTAACAAAATAGTCGAATTTTTAGACTGTTCAAATTTTTAAAGAAAAAAGATTTAAAGTCGCCAGAAACAGTTGCATCTTTAACCAAATAGTTAGATTTAGAAGGCAAAAAGTCGAATTTTTTAGGGTACATTTGAATTTTCAACCCTAAATTAGAATTTTATACAACAAAAAAATTAATTCTCAACTAAGAATAATTACCTTTCTATTACCATGACGAGGTGAAATCCGAACAAAAAATATATTAGTAGACTTTTGAGCCAAGAATAAAGTAACTGTTAACAAAAAATAGTTCGATTTTCTTAATAAGTTGTGTTATAATTTAATTCACATTTAAGCCAAATATGTAAATTTGGTTGAAATTTATCATCACCCGTTTGGAAATGCAAATGGAGTGCTGGTCGGGTACTGGCTGGCTGGCTCCACTTCAAGCCGGGGGCTAGTCGGGACGACTGACCAGTACCCGACCAGTTGCGTCACGGTGAATTAGTCAGGGGCTGGCCTGTTGACCCGTCGGGTATACTACCCAGGTGAGAATACATCACTGGCACAGTATCACTATTGCTATACTCTAAAGATATAACAAAAAAGGTATTTAAAAAATAAATATAAGTTGATTTTGTCTATAAATGTTAATTGCTCTGCTTAGAAATTTTTTAACTCTTTTCTCTTTAATTTTTATTATTATACGACATTTTTGATGAGAATTTAAATTTTGTATCCACGGAACTTAGAAATTTTATCGCGTATTGCGAGAATTTTTTGAATAGACAAATTTTTTAAAACTTTCCAATAACGCTTTGCTTTTTAGGTGTTTAAGACTATTTTACGACGCTTAAGAAATAAATCAAATGTAATTTTTTTTGGACATTTACAATTTTTCTTAAATATGGAACCTAGATTTTTTTCCTTAAAAAAAAAACAGAAAAAAATTGTTTTCGTGAAATTTGTATCTATAGTTTTTCGAAATTTTAGAACACATGGACAGTCTTAAAAAGTCTCGTTGAATTGATATTAAAAATGTTATATTAAACAAGAATAGCCCGACCAGAGCCCGACTAGAACCCGCCTAGGAATTTTGAAATAAAAATAGCCCAGACAGAGGATTCAGATTTTTTGAAATAGCTCGACTAGTCCCCGACTAGTTCCCGACTTTTGACAGGGCCAAGTGGGGCGATTTCTACACGGGCAGGAAACGTTCTAAGCGTAATCTAAATTTTTGAAGTTACTTCTAGTACTACTCTCCCCCTATTATCAATCGTACTTTTTTGTTACGAACCCCTCCCTCAAATTGGTAACGTAATTCTTCTCTCTGTTTTGTTTCAATACGAAAAAATGCAAATTTTTCTACTTGAAAATCAACCGCAACAAAAATTCACTTCTATTTCTTCTGTGCTCTGATTCTGTTTTCCGGCGATTTTTGGCCTGTCCTCCACGCATCCCTTCACAAAAGGACTTATAGAACCATGTAGAAAAAAAGTCTATGTGGAAAAAGTCGGTTATTGTCACGAAAAACTGCTACCAGATGCGTATAGAACCTGCATTTCTATATGGATCTATATGGAATTACCTACAGCCGCCGAAGGTATTTCTATATGTTTCTGGTGGTACTTCCACTTAGCTTTGGCGAAGGCCTATTTGGCCCTTATAGACCCCTGGGTCTATATGGATCTATACGGCATTACCATTAGTAGCTGATGTGGTTTCTATGGGTTTCTGGTGGTATTTTTACTTGATTTAAGGGAATGCCTTATTGGTCCCCATAGACCCTAGGGTCTATATGGGTCTATACGGAATTACCATTAGTAGCTGATGTGGTTTCTTTGGTGTCTGGTGGTATTTTCACTTTGTTTTACGGAGTGCCTCATCGGCCCTTATAGACCCCCGGTTCTATATGGAACTATACGGAATTACTAACAGCCACTGAGCTGGTTTCTATGAGTTTCTAGTGGTATTTTTACTTGATTTGAGGGAATATCTCATTGGTCCCCATAGATCCTAGAGTTTAAATGGGTCTATACGGAATTACCATTAGTAGCTTCAGGTGGTTTCTATAGGTTTCTGGTGGTATTTTCAATTTTTTTTGCGGAGTTCCTCATTGGCCCTTATAGACCTCCCAGGTCTATATGGATCTATATGGAATTACTAACAGCCACTAAGCTGGTTTGTATGAGTTTCTTGTGCTAATTTTACTCGATTTCAGGTAGTGCCTTATTGGTCCTCATAGACCCTAGGGTCTATGTAGATTTATGCAATAGGTAGCTGAGCTGGTTTCTATGTGTTTCTAGTAAGTAACTTATGAGTAAGTTTCTTATGAGTAACTTATTACGCTGCGTGATTTTGCAATTAAGTTTTCAAACGTTTGAAAAAGAAGTATTTTTTGGCAGTTTATAATACTGTTTAACCAATGCTAGGCAGAAGCATGGGAAAAATTAATTCATGTTTTATGAGAAAAAAATACATGTAATTCGCTCTTCTTTTTTGTGACTGCTGCTTTACCTTTAGCATCAATGTACGATAAGAGCTTTCGAGGGGATAAGTGGATGAGAGAGGTGTTCCGGGGAGGGTTAGGGGTGAGAAATGGGCGCAGTGGGGGGGGGGGGATCTTGGTGCAGAGTATTGGTAACATCCATATAGATCCATATAGAGGTCGGGACATAGCGAGATGTCTTAAAAATCCTGTAAGAAATCTCCATATAGAAACTAGTAAAAGTTCTGTTTGGAATTCCATATAGATTACATATTGGTAAAATCCATATAGATCCGTATAGAGGTCGGGACATAGCGAGATTTTTAAAAAATCCTGTAAGAAATCTCCATATAGAAACTATTCGAATTTCTATTTGGAATTCCATACAGATTACATATTGATCACATTCATATAGATCCATATAGAAGTCGGGACATAGCGAGATGTGTTAAAAATCCTGTAAGAAATCTCCATATAGAAACAAGTAAAAGTTCTGTTTGGAATTCCATATAGATTACATATTGGTAAAATCCATATAGATCCGTATAGAGGTTGGGACATAGCGAGATATCTTAAAAATCCTGTAAGAAATCTCCATATAGAAACTATTCGAATTTCTATTTGCAATTCCATATAGATTACATATTGATCACATTAATATAGATCCATATAGAGGTCGGGACATAGCGAGATGTCTTAAAAGTCCTATAAGAGATCTCCATATAGAAACTAGTAGAATTTCTTTTTGCATTTCCATATAGATTACATATTGCTAACATCCATATAGATCCATATAGAGGTCAGGACATAGCGCAATATTTTAAAAATCCTATTCAAAATATACATATAGAACCTAGTAGAATTTCTGTTCGGAATTCCATATAGATTACATATTGGTAAAATCCATGTAGATACATATAGAGGTCGGGCCATAGCGAGATGTCTTGAAAATCCTGTAAGAAATCTCCATATAGAAACTAGTAGAATTTCTATTTGTAATTCCATATAGATTACATATTGGTGACATCCATATAGATCAATATAGAGGTCGGGTCATAGCGAGATGTGTTGAAAATCCTGTAAGAAATCTCCATATAGAAACTAGTAGAATTTCTGTTTGGAATTCCATATAGATTACGACTTGGTAACATCCATATAAATCCGTATAGAGGTCGGGAAATAGCGCGATGTCTGAAAAATCCTATTCGAAACATTCGTATAGATACTTACAGAAACAGGGGTTCTTTTTGAATTACATATACCCTAATAGCACGGAACGTTCCTGAAACGTTCCGCGGGCACCTTCGGAACGTTCCAGGAACGTTCCCGGAACGTGTAAAATGTCCGCCCTTGGGAACGTTCCAGGAACGCTCCACTGGGACCTGAGGGGAACCTTCCATTATTGTTGTTTTTAACAACAATTATCTCGTTAACCGTAAGAGATAGGTAAGAATGGATGTCATTTTTGAGTTTTGAGTACCGTTCCCAAGCGGCGGACATTTTACGTTCCCGCGGAACGTTCCGTGCTATTAGGGTAGAGACCATTTCTAGTTCTGTTTGGAATTCCGTATAGAATACAATGTTTCAACATCCATATAGATCCGTACAGATTTTCTATGTGGCAAAATCTCCCTTAGTGGCACTACCATTTGAAACCACCAGAAACTTATAGGAACTCATAGAAATTCTATACGGATCTATAGGATATTTAAAGGAGGGATGTGGCCAACTTCCCCGACTACTTCTGTAACTAGTTAGATGACATCTTTACAGTTTGTTCGAAAGATATCCTTATCATAAAGAAGATTTTTTAATTAGCATTATTGTCGACAATATTTATTTTTGTTCTGCTATTCTTTATATATATATATATATATATATATATATATATATATATATATATATGAAATGGATGCCTGCCTTTGTGGAGATATCTCGCAAGAGTCCGACCTCTGGACCATCAATTGCTCAGTTTATGGTGCTGCGACAGCTTTGGCTGATTCAAATCGAAGGCTCAAACCGACGATGGATCAAAAGACAAGAAGACGCTTGCATCAACTGAATAAGAAAATTGGATGGGCAAGACAGAATGCGTCCCGTGTTCAATGTGTGATTGACTACATAACATCTGGTAGACCGTTCACGGAAAGGGTTCGAAAGTTCGCCCAAGAACTAAGGACCTTGAATCACACACTAAACAAGTCAAAGCTGCTGACAATCAAGCAGCATATTGTTGACAAAATAAGGCTGTTATCTGACGCAAGGAGGAGGATACAGAAGAGGGAGAGATGGATCAGAGAGAATCAACAGTTTCTCGCTGACCCATCGCGCCTCTTCAGTGATCCCCCTGTTTTTGTAAAAAATCCACCCAAGCCCAAGGAGGTAGAGACTTTTTGGAGAGAGGTGTACAAGATCCCGAAAACACTAGAGTTGAAGGAAGATACTGACAATATCATTCGCTTCAAGGAGTTTTGCGACAGCCTCATAAAATCTGAGGAGGAGTGCCCATCAGTCACTGCCGAAGAGGTGAAAAAAGCACTTAGAGGCACGAAGAACTTTTCCGGTGCTGGACCAGATTGTATCAAGAACTTTTGGTGGAAGAAGTTTACTTCTACACACCAACATTTGGCCCGCATATTCACCTCATATTTAAAGTCGGAGATGCCCATTCCGCAGTGGCTAGTGTTAGGACGCACTATACTCCTACCGAAAAAAGGCGACTTGTCCAAACCAGAGAATTACAGGCCAATAACTTGTTTGAACACACTGTATAAGATTTTTACAGCTATCCTAAACAACAGGATTGTTCGACGAATTGAGCCTGTATGGCGAGAGATGTACGAACAACGTGGCTCGAAAAAAGGTGTAGCAGGCAGTCGAGAGAACCTGCTGATTGACAGGTGTGTCTGTAAAGACGCTACAGTCCATCAGCGCGTCCTGTCAATGGCCTGGATTGACTACCGGAAAGCTTTTGATTCAACCTCTCATAGACTTATCATCTGTCTGTTGGAAAGCTTGAAGGTACATCCACACATAGTGAGATGCATAGAGAGATTGATGCCTCTTTGGAAAACTAGATTTACCATCTCATCTAGGAATTATCGTCTGACGACGAACAACGTCACCTTCCAGAGGGGCGTCTTTCAAGGGGATAGTATGAGCCCTTTGCTTTTTTGCATCACACTTTTGCCTCTATCTCTTGCACTACGAAATTCTCCTGGATACCTCTGTGGCGACACTAATCAGCGTGAGCATAAGGTCACTCATGTATTCTATATGGATGACCTGAAGATCTATGCCGCTGGTAAAAGCAAACTTCAAACTGCTTTAAATATCGTCAAGAACTACACAGGAGAGATTGGGATGGACTTTGGTTTGGACAAGTGTGCCAAAATTCATTTGAAGAAAGGAAAGATTACTGGCGTTCCCAAGGACCCTGAGCTTGTGGATATAAGTGTTATTAGACATCTTAACACTGGAGAGACCTATACATACCTGGGCGTGCCTCAAAGCCGCATTCAGGACGTAACATCAGTGAAGGAGTCTCTCCGAAGCAGATACAAGCATCTTCTTCGACAGATTTGGTCTTCCAATCTGTCGGCGTTGAACAAGGTATCTGCGACTAACATGCTTGCCGTCCCGGTTCTACTCTACTCGTTTGGGGTGGTTCAATGGACGAAGAACGAGCTTAAGGCCCTTGATGTCACCACGCGTAAGATCATGCATATGCATAAAAGCTTGCATATCAATTCGTCAGTTCCGCGATTATACATTTCACGCCAGCAAGGCGGACGCGGACTTCTGAATCTCCAGTGTCTTCATAACCGAATTGTTTTGAGTACAGCTTACATCGTTGCGAATGGCAGAGATCCTCTCCTAAAGATGGTCAGAAACCACGAGATGATTGGCGAAGGGGCGTTCCTTTACAAAGCCGCGGAGCAAGCTGCTGAGACCCTTGGCCTGAATTTTAACATCAGAAGTGAGGAAAGTGCTTTACTCCATCCAGATGCTTCACGTCTAAAAGCCGAAGTAAAGAAAGCAGAGGTTGGAAAATTTCACCAAGAGCTACTCGACAAGCAAATGCACGGAAACTTTCACAGAAATGTAGAAAAACAGTCCTTGTCGAAGGAGCAAACTTTTGCTTTCCTCAAATCATCAGGGCTCAATTCAGGTACAGAGGGCTTTATTTTCGCATGCCAGGACGGTGTAATCTCCACCTTAGCATACCGCGCCCGCATTTTATGTCAAGAAGTTCCCAGTGATAGGTGCAGAGCGTGTCATGCACACGCTGAGTACCTAGAACATATACTATCGGGGTGTCCGACCCACGCAGGAACAACGTATATCTATAGACATAATGCGGCCCTAAGAGTACTTTATTACCACCTTTGTCGCTCTTACGGTGTTGGTCGCGACCCTGCCCTGCCGAACGCTCCACGGGATATAGAGTCAATTGTCCGAAACGAGAAGTGCCAGATTTTCTGGAACTACGATTTTCGGGCAGCAGTCTCCGTTGCGCACTCGAGGCCTGACATTGTTCTCCAAGACTTCGAGAAACGAACTATATTCGTGATCGAATTCTCGGCTCCATCCGAATACAACATCACTGCAAAGGAGAAAGAAAAAGAGGAGAGATATCAAGACCTTAAAAGAGAGCTGCGTCGACTGTACCCAAAATATTCGGTACGAGTAATTGTTCTTGTGATAGGTGCTCTCGGAGGTGTGAAATTATCGCTGGTTCGTAACCTTAAAGCCATACCCGCGTGCCAAAAATATGCCAAGGCTCTTGCGAGATGGATGCAGAAAGCTGTCATCCTTGGGTCGCTTCGTGTCCTCAAGACACACGAGGGTTTCGCCGGCCTGTAGTTGTGATTTCGTCGTGCCCTGTGACCACCCATCTCACGGATGTGAGACGTGGCCATAGGTGTATTTTACCGCGGTTCTACTGGGGGCCATTGACATTTTTTCCAGGTGGCAGTTGCTCTTAGTGGTACCCTGCGGTGGTTGTTTAACTTTTTTTTAATTATATATATATATTAGATTAAAATAAAAGTTAGACATAACCTCTTAAGTGTACAAATTATTAAATGTATTGTCTAAGACAGGACACAGAACAACAAGAAATGTTATCGACATTAATGCCAAATAAAAAATCCTCCTTATACTCCTGTAGCTTTTCACCATTCTGTTACAATACTTCATCCCCCCCCCCCCCCGCAATAACTAACCACGTGGTTCATGGAAGCCCCCTCAGTAGACTCTTGGAGCATTCAACGTTGCTTCCAAAACTCTGCTTGCGGGCGCACAACCACGTAAGAAAGAAAGAGATGACAGACACATTCTGTGTCTATTTCAAACAATCTGCAAAGGGAGCGTCCATTAATTACGTAAGCATGATTTTTGGAATTTTAGACTCGGCGCCGGGGCCCCGGGGGGGGGGGGGGAAGGTTTTGGCGGCCCCCGCGGCCCGCCCTTCTTACGTAAGATTTTGTATTTTTTACTTAAATGATGTATCAA
>CAKNXH010058532.1:0-20936 GCA_932178445.1 Andricus quercusramuli | reverse complement strand
ATATATATATATATATATATGATTATATATAACATGATTATTCACCATAATCATGATCACAATCAGTGTGAATAACTTCGCTAGTCGAACCTACTGAATTCATATATGCTTGAATCGAGAGCTTCTGCATGAAAAAAAATCGTACGACGCGTTTTTAAGAAAAAAGATTTGTTCATTTTTAGCCATTTCACACACTTTCAAAAAATAATGTCTTCATTATATTTAACAATTTTCCTTCTATACACGTGCTGTCTGTAGAAAAAATTCAAATCAAAAGACCAGATGACCTATTTTCTATACAAAAATACGAATTTTTAACAAAATACATGAATTTTCAACCAAAGAGATAATGTTTAACAAAGAAGATTAATTTTCTATTAAAATTATAAATATTTAAGCAAGAAGACTAATTTTCAACAAAATACATTAGATTCCACGTAAATAGTAAGATTTTCAATAAAAAAGTACATTTTAAACCAAATTAGAAGTTTTGTACAAAAAAAATGAATTTTTAATAAAGTAGTGCAATTTGCAACCAAGTATTTACAACCAAAAAACATGAATTTTCAACAGAAGACTTGGAATTCCAACCAAGAAAGATTTGTCAATCACTTCTTTCAACCAAACCGCTGTATTTATAACCAGAAAATATGACATTTATTTACCAGAAGCCATGAATTTTCAAACCAAAAAGAACACTTTTGAACAAAAGAGTTAAATTTTTAAGCCCAATAGATCAATTTTCAACATAAAAGTTACTTTTCAACCAAAATAGATTGATTTTGTACTAAAATAGTTGAATTTTCAAAAACGAAAATAAAAAAAGATTTTTGTATCAAAATATATAAGTACATAGTTAAATTTTCAATCAAAATAGGTGTTTTCTCATCGGAAAATGTAATAGTTTATATCATTTCAACTGAAAAATATTTTTATTTGAAATCAACCACAGTTGAATTCAACCAAAAAGGACGAATTTTCAAAAAATTAGCTTAAAATGATTATTCACAACTTTTGCTCAGCCATTTTTTTTATTTTATCGTTATAAAACACCGTAATTTTATGACATTATTTGTCATATGACACCACAAGCACTACACTTTTTGCACTAGCAGATCGCTCACTCGACTCCATTTAAACATTTATAAATAAATCAACAAACGAAATGCTGTATAATTGTGCGCAATGTTATATCTGTTGTGGTGTACAACGTACTTTAACGTGAACAGGAAGAGTTCGAACCGCTTGAACACTCCCGGGCTCATTGGCGGAGCGCGCATAGGGGTTTCAGTGGTGGGGGGCACGGCACGGACTGGAGGGATCCACTCGTGAACTCCACGGGTACGAGCGTCTCGACTTCAAAGAAGCGAGCAGAATTTTTTTTCCCTCTACCCCCAACCTATTCGAGAGTGAAGGTGGAGTCCCATGTGGGCAGAAAACGTCGGCGTAAAGCAGAAACTCATGAGAGTGGAAGAGACAAATAGATATGTCCGTCTCTCTCACTCTCATTAGTTTCTGCTTTACGCCGACGTTTTCTGCCTACATGGGACTCCACCTTGAGGCGCACGCGAATGCTCGCTGCTTTGAATTCGACGTTTGCTCACTGCGAATTGCACACGCGCACGTGCGCGTAGTAGGCCTGTGTGCATTCTCACGCATTGCCATCGAAATCTAGAATGGGAGCCCCTTTGACGCTCGTATCTTTGGAGTTCCCGATTCCCGAGCTTCTCGTATCTTTAGAGTTTGAGTGTAGTATATGTGACTGAAAAAGGGTAAAATATTCCCAAGTTCAGCGACTTACAAACCAATTAAACAATACATAATCCACTTACAGTATTAAATTTGTGAAAAAAAATATTTTTATCACACTCGATTCTGTCACTTTTTATACCGCGCGCCTGACAAATCTTACAATTCAATTACTGCGCATGATCAAACTCTTAATTCGTATAGACCTCTCCAAATAAAATGGCCGCCACCCTGGAGGCAACACAAAGCCGGATAATACAGTAGTTTTGCAAAGGACTCCGTGTTTTTGTTAGATATTATACGTTTAAAAAATGTCAAGTGCATATTTCGAAAGTTTGAGCATTACACTAAAAAGCCGATACGTTGAAAAAATACAGTTAATAAGTGGTTGTGATCCCTACGACCTTAAAAATACGGATTTTACTATCAGAGATGCGTTGTTCAAAGTGGAGTTAGTGGACATTTGGAATTATTCTGTTTTATCTCATAATTTTTGCACTGGCGAGAAGGTAAAGGTTTATAAAAACTTAGAAGTATATAAGTTTTTCGAAGCTTGTTTTGTCCCCAATTTGAAATGCAAGGAAATAAACCAGAACTTCCTAGTGATGGGCGAGTTAAGTGTATATTTTTGCATATAAACGAAATTTTGTATCAAAATGAATAAGAAGTTCAATGTGGAGCGAAAATATTTTATTTTTTGAGCAAAATGATGAAATTGAGTTTTGAGGTCAGAATTTCCCCATTGATTTAACATAGGAAAAAGTCAGCTTTTTGCAAATCTAATATTAAAACGCAATAATATGTTACAAATAATTCCGTGTTTCAGTATATTATTCAGAATTCGTCAGAGAATAAGAATCAGTCATTAATTTTGAGGTTCAACAATTTTAAGCCACTCTTATGGGTCCCCAAAGAAAACCCCATAAGTCACCAATTTAAATTTAGGTCATATTGCGGTTTATTGACGCTTTTCAAGTTAAAAAAAAAAAATAATCAATAATCGGTAATTTAAGAATACCCAGTCATTTGTTAACTAATATTCAATTGTTTAAACAATTTTAATTTGTTTAAATTTTTGTTTTTTTCAGTCAACTCGCGAAAAAAAGCAGGAGAAACATTTTATCTTGCTAAATTTCCGACAAGTTTTAATATTTTCAAGTACTCATTTGTTTATTATGAATACTCGTAGATGTTCAAACAAATTAAATTTTTTTAAAGAGTTTCAATCTGTTCAAACATTTAAGAGTATTCGAATACGTATTATTTAAATAATTGTAAAATTATTTAAACAAATCATTTTCTTGTTATCAGTGATTAAATAACTCATAAAGAGTCTTGAAAATACGTTCATTTCACGAGTAAACGGGGAAAACAAATATTTAAACAAATTAAAATTGTTTAAACAATCGAATGTTAGTTAACAAATGACTGGAAATTCTTAAATTAGCGATGAATGATTATATATTCAATCAGTTATGGGATTTACTTTGGGGACCCATTAGAGTGGCTTAAAATTCTTCAACCTCAAAATTTATGATTGATTCTTATTCTCTAATGAATTCTGAACAATATACTGGAACACGGAATTATTTGTAACATATTATTGCGTTTAAATATTAGATTTACAAAAAGCTGACTCTTTCCTATGTTAAATCAATGGGAAACTTCTAACCTCAAAACTCAATCTCATCATTCAACTCAAAAAATAAAATATTTTCGCTCCACAGCGGGTTTCTGTTTTGATAAAGAGATCGCTCTTTTTTTATTCACTCTGATTAAAAATTTCTTTTTTATTGTCACCTTGATTTATATAGGCACCTTAATTTATGTATGCAAAAATACACTTACCTCCCCCATCACTAGGAAGTTTTGGTTTATTTCCTTGCATTTCAAATTAGAGACAAAACCAGCTTCGAAAAACTTATACAGGGTGTCCCAGACTCAAGTGTCCGGACTTATATAGCCATATAAAAATGAAAAAAATAAATAGAAAATTCCTTTTCCAAAGAACAGTTGAAGTTTTAGTTTTTTAGTTATAAAACATTTAATCTGGACCGATCAGGAGGGCCGTATAAGCAGCCGTGTGTCCGTGAATCAGATTTCAATGCAGTGTTCTCGAAGTGAGCGCAGAGGTAGGGTTAGTGACGGGAGAACACTACGTTGGAATCCCGTTCACGCACATACGGCTGTTTATACGGCATTCCTGATTGGAATTTTCTATTTATTTTTTTCATTTTTATACGGCTATATAAGTCCGGACACTTGAGTCTGGCACACCCTGTATTGGGAACCGCTCAACTTGAATTCGCCACCTGGTGATGAGATTTCGAAGCTGTCACGCCAGTTTACTTTCTACTAGTAAACACGTGAGAGATACCCGCATAAGACGAATATTTAAAAATAATCCGATTTTTGGCATTATTTCGCGTAATTCTAGTGTTTTTTCAAAATGAATATTGAAAGTGGAATGCGTTTTGAATCAAGACCTACTAAAAGTAAAGAATTCTGCTGTGTTTTTGGCTGTAATAGTAATAGATAGAAGAAAAGCTTGGGAAATATCCCTAAAAATGGGAAAGAAAGTCACTCCTGCTTTGCTAGTTTGTTCATTGCATTTTCAAAAGGACGACTATATATTACCAGGTAAGTAAATTCATATAATTTAATATAATCTTTTGAATTGATAATAATAATGATATGTTAAACTAAGGTATAAAACGTAAATGTTTAAATGTTCTGAAAAATGGTTATAACAAAACCAAGTTTCGTTATAAACATTAAATTATAATCACATTACAATCATATCTATTATAACCTCCAAATTGTAGTTTCATATAATTTAATATAATTTGTTGAATTTATAATAATAATGATATGTTACACTAAGGTATAAAAGATAAATGTTTAAATGTTCTGAAAAATGGTTATAACAAAACCAAGTTTCGTTATAAACATTTAATTATAATCACATGACAATCATATCTATTATAACCTCCAAATTGTAGTGTTTGCATGTTCCGAAATAATTTGACAATATAGTGCCAAAAATACATAAGCCACGTTTTCATTTACAAAGAACATTTTATGTCTTTGCAGATGTAGCTGCTTCGAAAAGATGTTTGAAGAAAACTGCAGTTCCATCCTGCAATTTACCGAAGAGTTCTGTGGAGGTTCCCAAAAATCAAAAAGTAAAAAGAGCTAGAGAAGAAAGACACCTTCAGCGAAGCAACAAACAGGAATACAAAAAAGAAGAATTACCTGGTATGAATCTAGAAATAGATGCAGTTCAGAGAGAAAGCGAAGGACCAAGAATTGATATGGTAGAAAATTCTGATATCTTAAATTTTAACGAAGTGAATGTGGATAGTCCTGAAAATTCTGAGGATCTTTCGCCAAAGCGAAAGATGAAAAAAGTGATACTTTGTAACACAAT
Source organism: Andricus quercusramuli (assembly GCA_932178445.1). Taxonomy (NCBI): domain Eukaryota; kingdom Metazoa; phylum Arthropoda; class Insecta; order Hymenoptera; family Cynipidae; genus Andricus; species Andricus quercusramuli. The sequence goes on along the minus strand of CAKNXH010058532.1, from coordinate 15,757 downwards.
CACACTATATTTTGAACATTTTAGGCCTTCGGAGCGCCTTCTAATGCTTCAAACGCAAATTGTAATTATAATTTCTTTGAGGTTACGTTTGGAATCTCCGATCTGCTTTGAAAGATATTGGAATTTTATTATTTTTGTTACCTAATCAAGGACTCAAGTACAAATGACAGAAACGGCATTTTAAATTATTCAACATTCTCAATGTTTTTTCATGCCAGCCTTTTTATCGAGTTATTCAGTAAAAAGCAGTTTGCAATATGCATGCAAGAAATCTTATCTTTTTACTTGACAGGTAACCTCAAATTCTGAAAGATTTATTTACGATTTAATGTCAACTTATTACCTATATAGCTTCTGATTAGCAATTAAATCTTATAATGTATATTCTGAGAACAAAAGAAATAATAATTCAAGATAATTTATATTATTATAATATGTACGTAAACAAACCCGCGTCGTATTGAAATAAGGAACTTACCTGCTACAATAAATCAAAACTGCAACGATATGCTTGCACTGTTCACTCAGACCAGCTTTGCAACTGCATTCCATTTTTAATATTTTGCCATTTAAAGCAATTTCACCTTTTATTTCGTGAGGATTGCTTTTTAAACCCGAGGTTTACATACAATATGCTACAAGAGCGAACAGATCGGTCACCGACTTTTTCCCGCAATAAATAATATGTTCAGCGTTTAAAACACGTTCGCCTTCGATAAAATTTCTCTTCGTTGGCGAAGAATTCGCGAAAACACAAATTTCACCAAGAGAGAGCTTCATTTTTTAAATTATTGAAGGTTTTATTCACACGTAGCACTATGTTGATATTCAAAACAAACTGGTTGCGTCCGCCATCTTGCGATCGCAGCGCCATGAGTTCGGTTACCAATACTACCAAAGATATTTTACCTAGATGCGGAAGGGTCTAGTTAGGCCACATGTCACGAGGGCGGCGCTACCTTCAGTTTTGTGGCCTCGGCTTTATTCGGTATTTTTCGGCTATATTCGGCATTGCCGCTTCGTTTAAAGCGATTGTTTCGACCACATACCGCAAGGCGGCGCTATAAACGTTGAGCGGGTCTTTGCGGGTATTTAAAATTTTTGCATTATTATGAATTATTTATGAATATTAAAGGACTGGAACGGAATTTTTCCTATCTAAAAATACTTGTAGTACATATAATTCACTCTTATGACTGGAAAAGAAAAAAATATCTTATAATATAGGACGTAATAAAAAATGCAGAAGTCATTGAATATTAAGAGCACAAATAGAAGGAAAATAATCAATTATAATTTTAATTTATAAACACGTATATTACTTTAACTATATTAATTAAATTAAAGTAATTATATTACATATATTAATATTTTTAATGAATGATTATCCACTGTAGGTTGCATGATCCACTGTAGGGAGGTTCCCCCTACACAAATTAACGTAAAGAAAATTCAAAAATACAAAGTGAAAAATAATACAATTTTAAGGCTCTAATATAACGATACAAGATTTTTATTTGCTGAAAAATAAGAATCCCCAATCTAAAAATATCTGAAATTATAATTTAAGGAATTATATAATTTTTGAATTATACAATTTTTAATTATGTAATTAACGAAACATTAAATTTCCATACAATTTGCAAATTTTTGAAATTTAAGATTTGACGAAAATAAGCAATTAGTTATTAAAGAAATATTAAATAATAATTATTCATTTCTGTCAATATTAAATTTTGGGAATCAGCCAAATTCGTAGAATTTGATAATTGGACAATTATTAGTTCCGTAAATGTTAATTTCGGAGATTATTGAGATTTTTAGCTTTGCAATAAATTTAAAATCCTGTCATTTTAAAATTCAGAGATTTCATAATTCAGGAAATTATATTTTCGGAATCCGTTAATTTGTGTATTTATTATCTCTTCACTTTTCATTACTCTCTACATAAATAATTATCTTAATAAACTAGGATTTATTGTTAGTTTTTGCAAAAATCCTTATAAAGGTTTTCAAAGATTATTCAAAAGAAAAAATATAACGTCAGTGGAGATGTTTAAGAGAAAAGTATTATTTCAAGCAGGTACGTATTAAAATTTTATTTTTAATTTCTAAACTTTCTTCTTTTTTTCTGGTAATCGATCTTTTTTGCGCGAATTTACTTACTTACATAATAAATTCTGTAATTTGTTTTCAAAATTGTAATTAAAGTATTTAGTGATTTCATAATAAAGTTTTGTATTCAAAACTAAAATGTTGCATCAGTAAAAATTTAATTTCGACTTTTCATTCCCTTCACTCTAATTCCATTTCTACTTCTTATGATGTTTCCTTGAATATTTTATTTAAAAATTGTACAAATAGACATGTCTATTTGTAAATCTATATTGAAGAGTTTCAATTTGGTTAGAAAATACTTTAAAGTTAAAAGTTTTGAACATTGAATAGTTGAATAGCCGGAAATTTTTTTCTTATGGTTACTTTTTACGAAGACAGAAGTTATTATCCAATATAAAATTGGAACAGTTACAAAATATATAGTACATTTTAAATAAGTATTAGAAGATTAACACATTTTAGTTGAAATGTACAAAGTTAAATATCTAATTAAAAAATGGAATATTCCAAATTCATCAACTGCAATTTTGAATGTTCTAACTTGAGCAATTTTTAATTTTTTCAAATCTTTTCTCGAAAATTTAAATATTGTTGAAACATTTGTTTCGTTGAAAATTAATTTGTTTAAACTCACATTTGAACTATTCCGTTTGTTTTTGAAAATTGATCTTTTTTAGTCGGAAATTCAACTGTTTGGGTGAAAATATATTTATCTGGTTGAAAATATGTCCTTTTGGTTGAAAATTGTTTTTTGTATTGAAACCTCATATTTTTGAATTCAAAATTCAACTGTATGGTAGAAAGTTCTATTTTTGGCTAAAAAATTCAATAGTATTGTAGAATTTTGAGTTTTTCATTTGAAAATTATTTTCTTGAAATGAAAATGTAGCAATTCCATTTTTAGTTCAAAGATGATTTTTTTTATTTTGAAAATTCAACTATTTGGTTAAAAATTTATGTGATTAGTTCAAAAATCGTCCTTTTTTTGTAGAAAATTAATCTTCTTGCTTTAAAGTTCGACTTTTGGAATGCTATTTCTTTCTTTATTGACTAGAAAATATTTTTTGTTTGAAAACTCAACTCTTGTTGAAAATTCGTGTTTTCGAATTAAAGATTCAACTGTTTTGTAGAAAATTTTAATTTTCACTCGAAAAGTTTACAGTTTTGGTCGAGAATTCAACTATTTGTCGAATTTTGAGCAACTTTGTTAGGAATTTATTTTGTAGTAAAAAATTCATCATTTTAGTGACAGTTTTTTTGTTGTTAAAAACTAAGTTTTTCAACTAACAATTTCAATGTTTGGTTGAGAAGTAACGGGAAAAAAATTTGTCGTGAGTTAGGATTTTTGGCATTTCATATGTTTTTTGCGATTTTGGAACATTATAAACACCACGAAAAAAATGTTTCCCATGAATAAAAAATAATAAAATGTTTCTTTGGTTCAAGCTGACGCAATTTCAGGTTCGAATCTATTTAAAGCACATGTTTTTGTATATTTTCAAACAATTTTAAATAAGGCACATTTTTTTTTAATTTAAAAAAAATGTTAATTGTAAATTTGAGAAAGAGAATAGAAGATATTAATAAGATAATAATAAGATATTAATAAGAAGATATTCTATAATTTGTTATTACAACTGTAATTAAATTATTTAGCGATTCCATAATAAAGTTTCTTAGGCAAAACTGAAATGTTGCATCAGTAAAAATTTAATTTTGACTCTTGAATCCCTTCACTTTAATTCCATTTTTACTCATTATGATGTTTCCTTAAATATTCTATTTAAAATTATACAAATAGACATGTCTATTTGTATTTCTATATTGTAGAATTTTAGTTTGATGAGAAAATACTTTAAATTAACAGTTTTGAACATTGAAAAGTTTAGTAGCCGGGAAGGTTTTTCTTAGGGTAACTTCTCACGAAGAAAAATTACAAAATTAAAAAAGAAATTAATACATTTACATTCCATTACATACATTTGGAGAAGAATAATGTTTGAATGCTATTTTCAATCTTTTTCTTTGTTTGGAAAATGAATTTGAAATTTAAAAAAAACATTGCAAAAAATGCAGTTGGTAGGAGTTATAATTTTTCAGAAATGATTTTTTGAATTTTGAACTTTGCTCTGTGAAAAGAAACTTTTAGATTTCAGCAAGCACTCTGAAAATATTTTAAACAATTTCCCACGATTTTTATGATTTTTGTCTAAAGTTAATCCAAAGAAATAAAATTTTTAATTTTTAATTAATGAAAAATAAAAGTACCGAATAATAACTGCCCGAATTTTTATATTTTAAAAATCCAAATTTATCGAATTCTATGATTTCAAAATTATTCAATTAACGAATTATTAAACTAACCTAAATTTTTTAATTCGCGAAATTCGAATTTCAATAATTAGTAAATTAATGATTGAATATTGAAAATAATTATGAATTATTTCATCAATCCCGTCGTGCTAGATACTTAAAAGAAGTTTGAAATATTTAATAAATTACTTACCTAATTATTCAATGAATTATTTACCTTAAAATATATTTTCGGCAAATTTTAATTTCTCAATCTTAATTACTTAGGGAATCAAATAATTGATTACTTTTATAATTCGTTTATTATATAATTTGAAAATTATATAATTCAATTTTGGATTTTGGAAATTTTAAAATTTGACAATTTATAATTCGATATTTCTATTCTTCGTCAATTTATCTATTCGGGATTTACGGTCATTCCCTTAAAGTGAAGCAGTTCCAGATAAAAAAGTCGAATTCAGAAAGGTTTCAATTCGGAAGCAGTTTTTTTTCATTTAAATTACAAGACTTCCAATTATGCAATATTGAAGGGTGTCACGGCATAACTGTGAAGTGCCACTTTTTTTAAAACACGTTTTATTGGCTGGAAAATTCTCCAAAATTCCACCGCACATTTTGATGCAAAAAATTTGAACTTTGCAATTGTTTAAACAATTTTTGTTTGAACAAATTGTTTAAAAATGCAAGATACGGGAAAACTAATAGCGCCATTCGATTCTGCGGAAAAAATTACATAAAGTCCATGTATTGGACAATTTTTTTTCCACCCAACTTGTTATGCAGTGAAAATACAAATTCTATAACATTTAATTGTTTATTCATACTTCGTCACCAATTGGTTCCATAAAAAATTGCGAAATGCATATATAATTGATGTAATTTCTGCCGTATAATCGAATGGCATTATTATTTTTTCCGAATCTCGCTTGTTAAACAATTTGTTGAAACAATTTAAAAATAAATGTTTTTCTTGAAAAGTCTTCTATTACTTTTTATGCTATTAGAAATTCAGCCTAAAAAAGCATTTAAAAAATCATTTAAAAAAATTAAAAATCCGATGGACTTACACACGGTTTTGACCGCAGTCGACTTTTGACGCTATGTATCTCGAAAAGAATTAACTTTTTTAAAATTTTGTTTATTGAGATCTGTAGAACTCCATCAAATCTCGAATGTACTAAGCGCAAGCATGCCTGAGGGAAATCCAAATTAGAGAGGAGAGGGGCAACATGGAGCGATCGAAATGGGAGGAGGGCAGAATGCAGATGAAAAGAAAATGTGGGTTAGGAGAGGCAAATAGAGAGTGGCAGCAGGTAGAGCAGGACATGATAGTAGAACAGAAAGAAGAGAGATGGGATAAAATCGTGAGGTCAAGATATAATAAATGGTATAGGGTAGTTAAGGGCGAAAGAGAGCCAGAATATCTGAGAAAGGTAAAAAAAGAGAGCAAATAGAACCGAGTGATCAGGTTCAGAATGGGTGAAGGGATGAGGAAATTCAGATATTGGGAGAATGAAGAAGAGAGAGCATGCAGAGTGTGTGGGTATGAACTGGAGACATGGGAGCACGTATTAGAGAGATGCACAGGGGATGAAACGGGAGGAGAGAGCGTAAATGATAAGAGTCAGATGGATTTTGGATGAAAATGGTCAAGGTGAGAAAGGGATGAGAAATCTGGAAGAGCCCTGGAAAATCTGGAAGAAAAAGGAAGAGCAGGTGGCAGGGGTTAGGGTTGAACCAAAAGGGGACTTCAAGAAATGAAAGTTAAAGAGGTAGAGTCGGAAATTAAAATTGTGAGCTGAATGTGGCTCAGGCGAGAGGAAACGGAAGCCCCTGGAGGCACGATTAAGAGCATAGGATGGGCATAGTTGTAAAGTATAATTAAGACGTCGAATTTGTAGTAGTAAGGTAATATTAAGTAGTCAGTAAGATATTTTTGTAAACGATGTACAGGGAACGGAGCCCTCAAACCCGTAAAAGGGAGAGTAAATATACATACATACATACATACAATTTTTGAGAAGGTTTTGTCTTTCTCCTGAAAAATTTATCTCGATGGATCTTCATGCTTTTGCCGCGACACCTCGCCTCAATTGCAAAAATTACGCTCCAAATTTAATTAAAATTAAATCAAATTAAACATTTCTGGCAAATAATGTATGTATGCTGATCTTCGTAAATTTAATATTTTACTGCAATATAAAATTCCATTTATTTGGATCCATTGATCCTCTAAATCTTCTGCTCACTCACCAGAAGTACATAATTCAAGTCATAGTACTGCCTGGATATTCGTGGGCTCACTCTTTGGCTCACTCATTCACATCATTGACGGTGACTCATTCACGCGCTTTGACGCGGTTGCTGTGGAAACAATGAAAAGTTGTAGAGGGCAGCACCTCGATATAGACGAAAAATAGTTAGCTATATTTGGCTATATATTTTCGGTATCCCCACTCCTGACCCTTGCCGCATCTAGGTAAAATATCTTTGATACTACTAAGCTTTTATATACCTTTACTTGCTCGCCAGTGCAAAAAGTATGAGATAAAACAAAATAATACCAAATGTTCACTAACTCCACTTTGAACAATGCATCTCTGATGATAAAATCCGTATTTTTAAGGTCGTAGGGATCACAACCACTTATTAACTTCATTTTATCAACATATCGGATTTTTAGTGTAATGCTCAAACTTTCGAAATATGAACTTGACATTCTTTAAACGTATAATAACTAACAAAAACACGGAGTCCTATGCAAAATACTGTATTAGCCGGCTTTGTGTGGATTTCAGAGTGAGCGGCATTTTGTCTGACGTCACAACTCGGAGAGATCTATGGGGACGGCGACTGACACTTGTGGCCGCTAGGGTCGCTAGTGCGCGTGAAGACACACAAGATGACGCAAAGATATTATAAACGTAGACGCGGTGCAGGCTTAGTTACCCGCGATGAATATAGACGGCGCGTCGGGCGAAAATTGGCAGTTCCCCTCTAGCCTCCACCACCCGTCGCTAGCACACATCGATATAGTTTGCCAACAGCCACTTGGAGCGCTATAAGCAACTCTCATCATACTCGTCGATAACTTTAGCTTGGACAAGAACCATTCAAATTGAAAATAGAGGTTGAGACTTGAGACGACAGTTCCATCCAAGCCAGATTAGGTTTCGCATTTGCAAACAAAATATATTAGTTGAATATAATTTCAATAGCGCATTCATAAAAAATATCATGATCCATACAATCTATTTTAAAATAAAACTGTGAACTATTATAATTGATACAGCTTACTTGAAATATTTACGTACGTTATATGGTATAAAATTTAAAATACATATAATATATTTTATTCAAACTATATTTTTGAACTTTCAAATAGGTTTCAAAATTATTCCCATTTTTTCATAAAATTTGTGTAAGATTCTGCAAAAAAATTGCCTCAAAATCTACGATATTTTTAAAAACAATTTTATGAAGCTTTTAAATTTAAGATACAATAATCAAATATTTTTATCACAGAAATGTTGTTAAATGTTTAATTTTATTCAAATTATTGTTTGAATTTAAAATAATAATAATTGTATAAGAATAAATTAATAATTTGATTTTTCAGAACGTTTTTTTGCATTTAAAAAAAACCAATGCACATTTTCAAACAAAATTCTTTATCCAGAAATATATTTTTTCAATTATTGTTATTTTAAATTCAAACAATAATTTTTAAAAACTTCAAAGTTTAAACATTAAAAAAGGTCTTTCTTTGATATAAATATTTGATTATTTTATTTAAAAAAATATTTTGTAACAAAACTTTTTTTTTTATTGTTTAAATTGGGGAATTTTCTAGTTTGGATCTTTTATAATTCGGAAATTTTCTGTCGGGAATTTTCAAATTCGGTAATATTAGAATTGTCGAGAATTTTCCGAAGCGATTGAAAAGTCCCGAAAAATAAAATTACCGACACTGTAAAATTCGCAAATTGCGAATTTCCCAAATAATAAAATTCCCAAAATATTAAAAGTGCCGAAATATGAAACTCCCGAATTGAAAAATTCACGAATAATAAAATTCCTGGCGGAAAATTGCCGAATTATAAAAAATCCGAACTAGAAAATTCCTGAATTTAAATAGTTTAAAAATTGTTGTTCATTATATATTATTTAATTATTGAAAATACAATCATCAAATACTTTTATCAAAGAAACGTTTTTGATGTTTTAAGTTTTAAAAAACTCTTGTTTGAATTTAAAATAATAATGATTACAAAAATGGATTAAAAATTTTGTTTGAAAATGTTCATAGTATTTAAAAAAAATACGAAAAACGTTCTCAAAAATCAAATTTTTTATTTAAAAACAAATAATAAATCAAATAAATTCCGATATAAGTCGGCGCTAAATTGAATCCTGCAAAGTTTGTTTGAAAAATGTTATTAGGTTCGAAGAAAATGTAGGAAGAATTTTTTTTCTTTTGAAGCGCACGTGTTTTTTATATTATTTTTCGATACAATTTTTAAACAATTATTGTTCTTGTAAATTGGAGCAATAATTTTGAAAAATTTAACTATTTAAACATTTCTTTAATAAAAATATTTGATTATTGTATTTTTAATAAATAAATAATATTTATTGAGAAAATTTTTTTTCATGATTTAATTCGGGGATTCTATAATTCGGGAATTTTTTACTTTGGATATTTTCTGTCGGAAATTTTCCAATTGGGTAATATTATAAACTGGTTCACAATATTATAATTTTGGAAATTTTGTTATTCGAAAATTTTCCCATTCGGCAATTTAATAGTGTCGGAGATTTCATTTTTCGAGTCTTTGCAGACATCCCTTTCGGAATTTTTTTAGTCGTCCCACATTTTTATACCTTCTCTTAAAATTATGTAATTTTTCAAAATTAAAAGTAAAAATTTAATTTCGATATCCTCAAAAGTATCCATTTTCTTTTAAATTATTTGAAATCTTTTCAAATTTTTCTGACATTTTTTCGGAACATTTAAAAATATTTTAAAATGATTCCCATGTTTCCTAAACTTGTTGTAAAATCCTGCAAAACAAATTGCCTCAAAAGCTTCCAGATTTTTTTCCAATTTTGTAAATCTTTTGAAATGTTTTGAAATATTTTTAAACTTACTTTTTCGAAATAAAAAATCATTAAAAATATTCCCAGAAATATTAAACAAACTTTGTTTGGAAATCTTCCAAAATTCTTGAGAAGCTCCTAATTTTTTTTCGAAACATTTAAAAACTTCCAACTTATTCGCATTTTTCTTAAATTATTAATCGTTGTTCAACTGTTATTTACAAACCAAAATTCAACACTTTTACCTTCAAATTACAAGCTTAAAAATTAGAAAAATTGTAATTGTAATTTTCAAAGTTTAAATTTACCATTCTGAAATTGTGACAATTCAATTTCGAATGTTTTAATATTGAAAATTGTTCTGTTTTTTTTTCGCAATTCAAAAATTCCAAATTGAATGAGTTAAAATAGAATACTTTATACTGAAACAATACTTGAATAAGACTTTGAATTTGAATAAAGGCGTTTATTTATGAATCCATTAATTTTAAGTGATTTTCAAATTTAACATTGTTTATGAAGACTCAGTCGGATTTTTACATTTGTGTAACTACTAAGGCTTGCGAATTAAATTAGTTTAAATTTTAACGTTAAAATATGTAAATTATGTATACGATTTTGAACAGATCCAGAATCGTGTTGTAAAATCAATTACTGTTCAATTTTCAATACTAGAACTACAGTTCAGTTTTCAAAAGTCGTGAGTCAAGCTCAATTTAGCACAGCTTTCATTTTTTTTAATATTAATTTTTCGGTTCTAACTTCCAGGAAAATCATTTTATTCCTCAAAATGTTTTCTAAAAATCTCGTTGGTAATTTTTTATTTGAAGAAATATATGTAAAAATTATACTATTTTTACAAACAATATTTTTCTTTAATAAAATTGTTGTAATAAAAGCGTTTTTTTTTCTTTCGAGAAATAAAATGAATATTTATAGGTCGACTAAGGTTAATTTTCTTCACAAAATTTGGCTTAAATCTCATTTTTTCCAGTTGTTTTTACTATAGTACAATTAAGGTTTGTATCTTCGGGCAAGAAATTCGTTCTATAGTTTGACAAATATTCTTTATAAATTAATAATTTGTACTGAAAAGCACCTTGACTGACCTTTAGTTATTATTCTATGAACGAAAAAAAAAAAACAGATTTCAAATGTTTTCTATGAAAAACACAATCCATGAATGACATAACGATATTTATGTATATATATATATATATTTTTTTTTTAATTTTGACAAAAATTCCGTGTTATTTTCTCACAACAAAAATAATTTGTCGGGGAGCCAAATTATTAGAAAATAAATCAAACTTGAAAAAGCACCCTTTTAAAGAGCTTTGAAACTAAACATTTGTTCAGTTCTTTCAAGCACTCCTAATTTTCAATAGTCCTACTTTCAAATTTATCTGAAGATATACGGTTTTAGTCGTTCTAAAATAATGATTCAAGTATTAAAAGACGTAAATTTCTAATCCTGCAACTTTAGGTAATTTTAATTTGTAACTAAATTAATTGAAATGATTCAATCTAAAATTATCGAAAACTTTCACATTCTTTATTTTTTGACCTTATACGACACAAAAATATTGAGCAATTTCTTCAGTAAAAATCTGATTTTTGTAGCTATTTTGTAGAGTAAATAGCACTCCTTTTTATTAATAAATTACGACCAAAATAAAAAAGTCAGATTTTATAATTTTGCTTCTTTCTATTCTAAAACAGTTATTAGATGGAAGAATGTTGTTTCTTATATAGAAAAAAGTTTTCAAAAATGTTTTGAAAAGCTTAAAAAAAGGTCACAGGTTTAAATGGTTCAAAATATATAATATAAACGCTATAAATTTGAAATTAGTCTACTTTTTCATTTTTAACCTGCAATTATTCAATTTTAAAGGTTATAAATTACAATTGTGAAAAATAAGTCAAATACTTTGATTAATATATATTTTTAACACTAAACACATACTTCAATCTAAATGTGTAGTTGAAATATTTCGAAAAGAAAGCTGAAAGCAAAGGATCGGCTTTCAAAAGAAGCGACTAAAGTCAGAAAGTATTTTCACATTTCAACGCTCAAATTTAAACTTTTGACTTTTTCGCGTTGTAGCAATTTTGTATCTCAGAATTTGTTATTCTTAACCTAACCTATAGCTTATAACAAAAAGTGTGAACTGTAAGAAAAAATTGACAAGATCCAGGAGTCTAAATTATAATTACAGCAATTTTTCTGTACTTCTAGGGATGACTGAAATATCTTCTTCAAGCTTCTGCTTGCCAATTAAAATTGTCAAGCAAAAGGCCATCTATCAATTGTTTCGAAGGCGGCTAGTAATCTAGTGATTTTTTCGGCAATATGAGTTTTAGGGAAAATGAAATTTCGGACAAGTGAATGCCTACCATGGACATAGGAAGGTAGGGGACAAGGCACGTCCTCCCAAACTAGGGCGAGGGGGTTGAGTATAAGTTACAAGGGGGAGTCTACCATCTTACCATGTAACTTTTGGCGGGAATTTCAAAACAGAAACATGACGAAGCAGTTTTTCATTTGAAAAAACTAATTCTCAAATAAAAAAAAACAATTTTCTACCAAATGATTGAATTTTTGAGAAAAAAATGAACTTTGTACAATATATTTGAATTTTTAATTCAAAAATATAAGGAATATTCCATTTCTTAATTGAGTATTTAATTTTGTACATTTCAACTAAAATGTGTTCATCTTCTAATACTTGTTTGAAAAGTACTGTATATTTGGTAACTGTTCCAATTTTATATTGGATAATAACTTCAGTCTCCAGTTGTCACATTTTCAACTTGCTTTAAAATGTTTCATCTTTAAATTTTGTCAAGAGTATTTATTTTTAATAGTCTGCACTTGAAACGTGTACCTTATTCGTTCATAAATAATTTATTTGAATGAAATATGAAAAATAATAGAAAGTGTTTACAAAAATAAAAAATAAAGTAGGTATAGGTACTACAAAATCTTTTCACAATCTATATCTTTCAAAATTCTAGTGAACTCTTTAAGCCCCCATTAAAAATTGCGTAAATCCCTTAAAATGTTTGAAATCGTTGAAAATTTCTTGGAAATGTTTTAATCTCTTGAAAATGCCTTGGAATATTTTAAAATACCATGAGATATTTAAAATCTTTAGAAATTCCTTAAAACTTTTCAAATCTCTTTTTAATTCCTTGAAAGTTTTAAAAATATCCTTTAATCTCTAAAATCCTGTGGAATTTCTTCAAATTATTGAAAGCCATTACAAATTCCTTAGGATCTTTTAAAATACCCTGAAATATTTTAAATTGTTTATAATCTTTTAAATTCCCTTGCAACTTTTTAAAGCTCTTGAAACTTCTTTTGGATTTTTAAAAATACTCTAAAATTCATAAAGTAATAAATAAATATATATAAATTAATTATATATATAGAAAATAATATAAAGTGTTTATAAAAATAAAAAATTAAGTACGAAAATTAGTAAGTAATAATTAGTATACAACTATTGAAGGATAAAGAAAAATAACTTTTTTCCGGAATATAATTCTTTTAATATACATTATATACACATCTTACGTGTCATACATCAAATTTACAATTCTGATTGCAGTGAATTTGGTAATTACTGCCCTTTAAACAGAATAATTTTCCCGTAGAGTTGTCTGACACAGCATTATCTCGAAGTCTCACACAGCTGACGGAAGTTCTATCAATCATTTCTTCTGGAAAATGGCATGAGCAGATCCTCGAGTGTCTCGTCAAAGCTCCTGCATGTACTCCGATTCTATCCGCCCATTCCTGTTTTTTAACTGGATTTTTCGGAAACCTTTAAAAAATTATAGCATAAGATAATAAACAAATCTTAAAGAAAGCAAGTAGGAACTTCTCAGTTCATGACCTATCATAACCTATCAAGCTTCACTAAGTTTGATACGTTATGTATAACTTAAAGCCTTTATACGATAATGTCGCACAGTTTCATTGAGTTTATTAAGTTGCTTTTACCTGTTTATTTATATTTAACATATATTTAGGTTTATTTAATTAAAAAAATGAATTATTTTTTACTTACATGTGAAACGTAACCTTCAAAGCTTTCTTCTTACTCCTCCTTCCTGTATAATTATTGCAAACAGGAACTACACAATTCACTATTTTTCCTCTTGTCAACTTCTTACAGTTCAACAAGAGAAAATAAATTAAAACTTGTAAAAAAAAAGCAATATGTATACAATAACTTTCGTACTTCGCACGATTGAAGATACACAGTATATATCTATATCTATATATATTTGTTACATGCTAAGATGGCGGCCTTCCCCTCTGAATTACTCAACCCCGCAACGACATGCCTAGTCCCCTACCTTCCTATGTCCATGATGCCTACCGTTCCAACGGTGTGTTACGTCCAGATTTTGCGGAAGTAGGAACTATTCCGCCGGCTCCAACGATGATTGGACGATGAAAGTCCCAGGGGTTCGTTGCTGACTTCGTATGACTTGAAAGCCAAAACCGCGAACTCTTTAGATGAATATAGGAATTTCCAATAATGTTTAACTCAATTTATGGTCGATTCACAAATTATATATTTTTTTGTAACTTCACTACACAGTTTGTTCTTAAATTAACTCACAGATCAATTACAGCGACGAATTATATTGTTCTTTATGTTTAAACGCGCGCGTTCAAGCCAGATTTAAATTATGATTTAATTCAATAATTTAAACTCGATCAAATTTAATTGGATTCTAGGTCCGATTCCGAATTTGCCTCTAACTGTGATCGCGGCAGAGTTTATTGGATGAAACCGTTCGGGTTATACACTATAATTACTATAAAATTTAGTTCCTCGTAAACACGGCAGATTTGGAAGGCTGATAGTTTACATCCGAAAAAATCTCCAAGAGATCAAACAGAATGCTATCCGGAGCAGACATTTATAGAACTTATAGACAATTTGAAAGATAAATATAGCGTTATACAACGGTTGAATGCTTGAAAGCGGGAAGACCTTTTTCTTCTGGCGTTTTGAACGCGCGCTCCTATATTTATAAACTTGAATCCGATGACGTAGAAGGGTTCGCACTTGAAATGTCGTCACTAATAGCCAATCAGAATTTTGGTTTTACATCGATGTCGACATCATCCACCAATCAGCATGTGGGTGACTCCACCCTTGACGTCATAAAATTGGGCGGAGATCGGTCCATGCTGATTCATGGATCACATCCTGTGATTCAACCCTACTCCCTTGCTATCGCGGATTTTTGGCGCCTGTTTGTCGCAGCTTAATCTTAAACGGAAGCTCTTAATTACTATGACTAATTTCTACCGTACTTTTACCTATTAGAAAGAGAGAGAAAGAGAAAGTTTTTCATCATTGTACCATTTCCTGAAAATTATGACTAATTGGTTTCCCCAATTCATTACTCAATTGCATTTCTAGGACCAATGATGCAAATTGATAAGTTCCCATCATACTATGAAAATATAATGAATTCTAGTCAATCTCAATATTCATTAAGCGACCATTTATTCTACATGAGTCGTTCCTTTCCATTTATATTCGAAATTAGTTTCATTCCCGCGCTCAAAGATGGCGTCGCTTGACTTGCGATGTTACGTTTCGCGCAGGTCTCATGGCTGCGAAACTCCCTCTCATTGGTGGTTCGTGCTGTTGATTAAATTATTGGAATAAACCCGGGAATTATTTGAAATAAAAAACGTAAAATATTTATAGTTGAAATAAAAATATATATTGTCGAATTTTAAACAAAATTAGGCAAATCCGGATTACAAATTCAAATCTAATATTCGAAAAAAGAGCCTGAGTCAAATAACGAACCGAACTCTAGGCTGTCAAGAATTGATCTCCTTTTCTCTGATCTGTATCATCCAGCATCCACCCTCGCCGTCTTCGTGGTCCCATGACCGCAAGCTCGCTGCTCCCACTCCTTACACAGTCGTACACTCACTCACACACACATATCTCACGTACAATTTTTCCCATACCTCTAAATGCTGATTCATGTGAGATGAAACTCACCATCTCCACGTGATTTCTTCGAAAACCTAGATTTGAAACTACGTCGCCCCAAAAGTCGCAGTACTTGAGCCTGTCGCCAGTTTATATAAACATTCGCGGTCCCTAGCGTCCGGATATTGCCTTTCAAATTAACCGTAGTATATACAAAGAACACTTATAATCTAAAGCGTTAA
>CAKNXH010058531.1:32991-59755 GCA_932178445.1 Andricus quercusramuli | reverse complement strand
AATTTCGAAAATACTCTTTCGATCCCAATTTACGACTTTGCTTTCGAAAAAATAGTGTTCGTAAGAACATTCCGTTCCAAGAACAAATTGTATTAACAGCATCTACTGGTGACGTCCTTGCTATATTGGAGACTGAGGCTGTTTTAAGTGGAATATATAGTCGCTCGAGAGGATGGCACCGGGTGAAAATAAATATAGAAAGCGGCGTGGTTACGAACATGACCCCAGATGAGGTTCGGGAATGTCCAGTAGGCGCTAATCGTCTAATAAATACGTATTACAATATAGTAGTCGTACAACAGGATTCTCTACAGATAAAAAAATAATTTCTTTCTCTAATGTCTTTGATCTAGCTACAAGTATTCTTGGAAATAAGTCGATGAACTGATCAAGCTTTTAAAGCAAGAATTCGCAGCCGAATAGATTGAAATTATTATTAACAATGAATCATGTTTATGAAGCTTGAAAGGAAGAAAACCCGGTCTGTTTTCATTTTTAATAACATGCAGTTGCCTACAATTTCCAAATGTTTTTGAGCTTCATATACCTGAAAAAATAAAGTAGCTTGTAACAGAATTTGTACATTTTATTTTGAAAATGGTAACTATTTGTCGGATTAGCTAATACCGATTCAAATATGTAAACTTATCTTAGTGGCTTCGGCTAAATTGGATGAATCAGGAGATAGAAGTTATATTACATTTTTTATAAAAACTTTTTTGGCCATTTAGCGCTGTGATGAAGAATTTCATGAGAATTAATGATAGATTTAATGCTTTCACGATTATTCATAATTATGAATTTCAAGGAGTTTTTTCACGTTTCAGTCGTACGTAAAACTACGAATCTTGCCGACGTGAAGTCTATATTGAAGAAACCGGGAGGCCGGTGAGCCAAGGTTTAAAGGAACATGAGAGTAAAGCTGGGTGGAACATTTCACGCAATCAGCAATAGCATATCGAACTTGGACATAGTATTTTGTTTAACAAAACAACCGCAGAGGGTTCACATAAAAACAATAAAACTTGAAACTTCAGTTTCAGAATAACCTCAAAGAAGTGAACTGAAATGTTCATGAAACAGCTCAATTTCTTATTATCATCATTTTTTGAAAAAATAAATATTTGACGTTCCTGGATGAAGATAAAAAAAAATCTTACTATAGAAGTTTCTTGACTTTTGTTATGAAAAGACGAAATTGAATGATTCATTGTTTAAATAATGTTATACTATCTTCCACTGCATATCTCACGTTTATTATTTTGTAACTGCATCAATAATTCAAGAAAATGGGAACTTGTTCAGATTTACAGGAAAGAAAAATTGTTTCAGCAAAAGGAATACAAAGTGATAAATTGTTTCGAGGAAACACACAATATGAATTCTAATAGAGACTAGTTTTACAGAACCTATCTTCTGCCTCGACTTATATGATTGGAATAATTTTTTTTCATGCCTTCACCCAACAAAATTCAAAATTTAATTATGAAATACAGACAAAATTTCTAAATATGAAAGATCATGTGTGGTGATTTTTATCCGGTAGTAATGGGCCTGATACTCCCCGGCCGGGTCGCCGGCGACCTTCTGCTTCTCGTCGCATACCTGAGCCTTCTGCCTAGCCTGAGCCTTCCCTGCGTGCCAGATCTGGGTCTCCTCCTGCCAGGCCTTCTCCTGTCAAGCTTTCTCCTGCCAAGCTTTCTCCTGCCAGGACTTCTCCTGCCAAGCTTCCTCCTGCCAGGCTTTCTCCTGCCAGGACTTCTTCTGACAGGCCTTGTCATGCGAGCCTTCCTGTTTCCCACGTACTTGGATATGGACTTGGACAACTTGGACTTACTCGGCTCATTCCCTACAAGAATGCGGACCGGCGATTCGAATTTGGAAGATACCCTTTTGAAAATAATTCTTGAACCAGTTACTAATATTTTTTGGAAACGAAGGGACGAAATTGTTACAACTGTTGAAGCAAGGATTTGCAACAGAATTGATTATAATTATTATCATTGATGAATTATGTATATAAAGCTTTAAAGCAAAGAAAATGGTCTCTTTTATTTTTAATAACATGCAGATGACATTCATCCTCTAACATTGCTTCGAGCAATTATATACCTGAAGACATAAAGTTGCTTGTTACACGATCTAACGTTCTAACTATTCTTTTGGCGGTTTTAGCATGTTGTGCGCAGAAGCTTCATGCCAATCGCATTAATTGTTAGGTTACTCTTATCCTTTTCTTGACAAGTCCATGTCTCGCTACCGTATAGCACAGTCGGTATAAATATAGAACTTTGTATTGCCATTTCAGCTTCTTTCGATATGTTTTTACTTCTGAAAATGGATCCTGCTCTACCGATAACCTTCTTGTCCCCATTTATGCGCCTATCTAATTCCCAATCTATCTTTCCGTCGATAGTGAATAGGCTACCCATATATACGTACTTATTAACTTTTTCTAATCTCTTATCATTTAATACAATGTTGCACACCATTTTCTCATCCATTCCTTCAAACAGCATGATTTTGGTTTTGTTTAGGCTAATTTTGAGGCCCATGTTCTTCATGCTTGTATTTAGTTTATTCAACATTATTTGCGAATCTTCGATTGAATCTGCTATAACGGTCTTGCCATCTGCGAAAGCTAACCCACGTACCTTCACTGTCTCAAGATCTACACCTTCTTCATCATCAGTGTTTTTCCAAACGTGCACGTCTCACATTAAACAAGCAAACGTTAAACCTACTTGGTCATATATACAAATCGGACAAAAGATTAGAGTCGTGGAAGATTATTTCAACATGAATTTTTATTTTTATTTTTGTTGATCAATCCTCCCGATTTGTTCGTTTTCCTAAAAAATGGAGAAAAACAGTGTAATTGTATCTCAATCTTCCTGTCTCAAGACATAAGATCATATATCATGACATGGAATAAAGTCAAGCTCTTTTCCAAAAATGCGTCTTCAATATTTCTTGATTGGAGGCAATTAAAGTCGGATTACACTGGTTATCCATTCTGTCAGGATATTATTCTTTGGATGAATAGGAATGATTTTGCATTACAGAAATCTTTTTAAAGTTTCTACCATTTTTTTCAAATCATAAAGTTCAAATCGTATTATGTATTTTCAACCTGGAGCAAGAACAAGAATAAATATCACATGATTGTTGTGTAATCGTAAAAAAATGTTGAATCTTGGAATGAAAATTTCTGCGAAGCTGAAAATATGAGATTCGCATACGCACAAGTTGATGAGTATCAATGGTTTCAATAGTCGCGAACTGTCGTTCAGAAAAAGCTCTACTCTCCACATTTGTTAACTGCGTTGATGATTCAATAAAACGGAAACTCTCTTGCTAAGCAACAGCCCAAAATGATTAACCCTTCCGAAGGATAGGAACGGACTAAAAAGGATTCCTCAACAATAATTATATCACAGTCCCAGTTCTAATATAAACTCTCATTCAGATTTCAAGCTACAAGGGGTACAAGGTGATCTCGCCTGATTGAGGAACAGGGGAATTTATGTTCCCGGAAAAGTACAAATTGGGGGAATCGATCACCAAAAGTTTAGGGTCGGTTTTTATGGACCACCATAAGAACACACATTTAAAGTGATAGATTTCGACATAAACAAATAATGGACTTAAAGTACACGGTTGAAAGTTGTTGCTCATCCTTTTCAGAAGTCAAAAATTGCCAAAAATAGATCTTATGGCTCGCTTGACCCCAATTATCGAAAAAACCTGACAACATAGCAAAGTTTGGCTTTCTGATTTGGATTCGATGAGCAAACATCCACGGAGAACGACTGCCCTGAAGTGTTTTTCAGACATGGTAACGTCAGAAGAAAAAAAAGTGTACCATGTGCTACGCATTCGCTTTTGGTGGATAAACCACTTCAAACGAAATTAAGGTTCGAGTGACTGATAATGACTGTAAATGTAGAGCTGCGGAACAAGACACCGATCGACTTGAACAACTTTGTTATAGAGAGGGAAAATAAGGTGCTCAGATTTGCAGAGGTTTTCAAGAATAGCTAGTGGAACATGTTCTTGAAGAAACATTCTCATCCATATCTTCTTTCTATAGTTCTCATTTGGCATAAATGTCAATAACTGAAGAAGATATATAAAAATCTTTGGTGGAGAGCATCAGGATTTTAAGAATTGATATCAAAATGAACTTTCAGTGTCCCCTTTTCAAGTATCGCCACTAAAAGGATTCATGATATCACAAATGAAAGTATATCCATCAAACAAATTAATCCTCTGTTTCTTCTCGCAGAATTAAGTTCACAATCCGGTAGTGATTGGCCTGATACTCCTAAAACAAGGAATGTTCATCAGCAAGAGAGAAAAATTTTCATTTTAAAAATTGCACTAGAAATCTCCACAGCTCTTAAAATTAATTTTCATTTCTAAAACTGTTTATGTTAACAATTTCCATACAAAAATTCACATTTTGCCGATTTTTCATGTATTATTTATTATAAATGATAAGAAACCAACAGAAAATTTCTTTACAAAGACTCCTTGCTGTCACATTCTTTCATCTGATAAAAGTGATTACCGCTTTAAACGTTAACTAAGCCGATTAATTAATTAAACCTAGAAGATGCATTGTCCAATATGAAAAAAAAATCAAAACCATCAAGATTTGTACTGTCGCACGATTTCATTTAAAAGAAGGTACTTCTTTCGCTACTGTGTTATAATCTTGGGCATCCAGATATATAAGTGTTCACATTAATTCTGAAGAATTTAGTAAATACTTTTTTACCCTTCAAATTGGCTTATCAAATACAAATAAAATCTGTAAATATAAATGATACTCTGGAAGAGATAAAATTGAAGCCTATATAATAGATGAAATGAGAATTTTTTTAAATCCAATTAGGCAAGAGAATACACATTATTTACACTGTTAACTACAGATTATTTTCTAATTGGAAAACATGAAAGTCGCTTACACCCTTCTTTTACACTTGTTGCTCAATTCTATTGGTAAGTATGATAATATAATATATAATTTTGAAAACATATGGAAGCTTTTCGTAAATAAAAATTCGTCTGATGCAATTTGCATCCTATCCTAATGAATTTTTTGTAGACTCTATTTGTGTTTGTCTCTTGTACGAATTCAAACTGAATATTCTATATGCACACGTCTTGATTTCGAAGCGCACAGTTGATACGTTCCATCTGCTTTCAGGAATGTTAAAATTCGATATGATTTAAAATGATTTACCAATAAATTAGAAATTCTCGTGAAAAAAAAATAAAAAATATAGAATCACGATTCTATTCTCACGATCCTCTCCGTAGGATCGGAGACCGCTATGGATACGGTCAACTTGACCCCCTCCCTCGCGATCCTCACCGTAGGATCGGAGGCCCTAATTTTGACGGCACTAGCCCTTCACCGGCAACACTCCCTTTCCCCTTTGCTGAGACCGACCTCGAACGCTCCTCTCGATCCTCTCCGTAGGACCGGAGGTCAGGGCGACTCCAGCAGTTTGAACGCTCCTCGCGATCCTCCTCGTAGGATCGGAGGCCACTACCCCCCCGCGGTCCTGACACCATATCAGCGACGTCCCCCTTCTGTTGTTGGGCAAACTTAATGACGTACATCATTATTATTTTTTACCTTATCAACTCTTTGGCTGGAAAAGGGAAGGGGGAAGTTTTTTAGCATTGTACACCTTGTTTAACTCAAAACGGTACCAATAATTGTTATTTTTTGCGATATGAGAGCTATTTTCAATGAACAATTATGAACAATTTCAAGAGTTATATTCTCCCCAAATAAATTGCCATTTGATAACACATAGTAATAGTTATCATGGTATTCATCAATTATCATAAATAAAATCACTTTATCTGTTTTTCTCACGTATATTTTCACGTATATTAAAGTTATTCTCAAAAACATAAAATCAATAACACATCATACTCTTCGAATCTGAACCAAGGACACAGATAAATGTCGCGTGCGTTGATTTTTCATTATATTCACTCTTTGGAAAAATAAATATTTGAAGCAGCAGTAAGTTTTGTAGAACTTATTTTCTTGCAGGTTCTAATTAGGTCGTAAAATAAACAAACAATATTTGTGGGGAAGTAAGTTCCTACTTATCAGCAAGGTAATAGACAGAGTTATCTGCTATTAAAATATAAGATCGACTCACTGATGGAGACCTTAACAAATCTATCATTATCACCCAGTGAAAATGAAATATAATTTAAAATTAATAAGCTGGCCTCGAGAAACGAATATCTTATGAAAATACGAATTTTCACTAAGATTCAGGAAATAGAAGTTCTAAAACGTGTACTAATTGACTCCGGGAGTACTTATTCAGATATTGCAAAATTAACTGAAAATTGTTCTCTATTCTTGTATCAATATTTATTCTTGTAATATTTATTTTGGAATTATCTTGAATGTTTCGTAATAATTTTTACTTTTATAAACCACTTATTATTCTTTAACAACTTCAAAAAGTGATGCATCCATTTGGCCACGAAATGAATTCATGATTTTCCAACATGAAAGTATGATCTTAAAAAAAAACTAATCCTCTATTTCTTCTTGCAGAATTAAGTTCACAGTCCGCTAGCAATTACCCTGATACTCCCCGCCCAAGTCGTTGGCGACTTCCTCCTTCGCGTTGCACACCTCAATCCCCTGCGGAGCTCGAGCTTCCTCTGCGTGACAGGTCCAGGTCTCCTTCTGCCAGAGCTTCTCCTGCCAGATCTCCTTCTGCCAGAGCTTCTCCTGCCAGGTCTCCTTCTGCCATACCGTCTCCTGCCAGGTCTCCTTCTGCCAGACCTTCTCCTTCCAGGCCTTCTCCTGCCAGGACTACTGTTTCTCATGTACTTGGATATGGAATTGGACAACTTGGTCTTATTCGACTTATTCCTCTTAGGAATCCGGAACGGCGATTCGAATTTCGAAGATACACTTTCAATCCCAATTCACAAATTCTACGGCTAGTAGGAAGAAATGTTTATGGGCGACTCCCAATTCATGAACAAATTGTATTAGCAGCATCTAATGGTGACATTTTTGCAATATTGGAAACTAATGGTGAACTTACTGGAATATATAGTAGGTGTAGTGGAAGGCCCCGGTCGAAAATAAACATAGAAAGCGGCTTGATTACTGACATGACACCAGCTGAAGGTAGAGAATGTCCAACAGGCCCCAACCGTCTCATACAAATGAATTTTAGAACAGTAGTTGCAAAACATGATTCTCTACAGATAAACGAATTATTTCGTCGGGCAAGCTAACTAATTATGCTCTTCATGTCACAAATAGAGGCATTTTTTAAAATGTATTTGGCACCTGAAGGCATGTTTCCAGTGTCGGAGGCAGTGGAGAAAATAGATTAAATTACCTTTTCTTCTTGCGAACACTTTTCTGTATTTTGATAGTTTGACAGAAAACTAGATTTTTCGTATACCTTGAGAAGGAAACTGCTTATGACACGATTTGCACAATTCACTCAAAATATTGTCACTGTCATCCAGACTCACTGATTCGATTTAAAAAAATGCAAACCGTTTATTCAGTTGCTGATTCAAAATGTAACTTCTTTTTAGTTACTTCTGTATTTGAAAAAAATATATATGTATAATAAGTAATATAAACTAATGAAAATACACAGCATACTCCTGGATATCAAACCGTTGTATTTAATTCTGATCATCCCCTTCAGATGAAAATGATCCACTTTTGCTGATCAAAAATTAATATTACCACAATTTTATTCGTATCTGTCGTTCGGCAGTTGCTATGCTGTAAAAAATGAATTCCCTAATACATCTTCTCCGAGGAAGAAGCATTCAGAACTTAGGTGAGAGACACCCTAGCTCTTGTTCCCAGGCCTCATCCTTCTACAAAGTAAGCCTGGTAGTCCAGGTATTCAGAATACATCTTCTTCGAGAAAGGTGCATTCACAACTGTAGTTTTATTAATCTTGGCCGTTTTTTTCAAGGTCTTGCCCTTCTTAGAATACACCTTCTTTGACAAAGATTCCTTCAGAACTGAAGTTCAATTTAGCCTGAACGTTTTTCCAAGGTCTGGTAGTTCTAGTGAGTAAACCTGGTAGTTCAGGTATTCAAAATACATCTTGCCCTAGGAAATTGTATCCAAAACGGATGTTGAAGGCACCTTAGAAGGAGCAGAGTGGAGGAAGATGTATTTTTTCAACACCTTCACTATCAGGTTTACTTCTCAGAGTGACGAAACCTTAAAAACTCATGAGCTTGTCTGCAATTTTAGTTATGAACACAACTTCCTTGAGGAAGATCTATTTTAAACACCTGGGCTACCATCGCAACCATCGTAAATCGATCAGCTTGTCTTAAATTTCAGTTATGAGCTCAACTTTCTTGAGGAAGATCTATTTCAAACACCTGGACTGCCAGGTTTACTTCTTAGAATGACAAGACTTTCTTCAACCGATCAGCGTGTTCTAAATTTCAGTTACAAACACAACTTCCATGAGAAAGATGTTTTTTTATCACCTGGACTACCGGGTTTCATTCTTAAAGTATTGAGAATATTGATTTCTGGTTCCAAGAGGGCTGTCACAAAAAGAAACCTTCCTTGCTGAAAGAAGGAGGGCTATTCTTGTCACAAATAACAAAGACAATAGGAGCAAGGAATTCGGATCCGAACATTTTTCGAGTGGCATCCGGATCAGGATCCTAGTTAGGAAAATACTATTTCGAATAAATATTGAAAAAAATGATTTCTCTATTCCTTTTTCCAGAATTAAGTTCACAGTCCAATAACAATTGGCCTCATACTCCCAGGCCGGGTCGTGTGCGACCTTCTCCTTATCGTCCCGTACCACAGTCTCCTGCCGAGCCACCTCTACGCGGTAGGTCCAGGTCTCCTCCTGCCAGGCCCACTCCTGCCAGACGTACTTCTGCCAGGCCTACTTCTGCCAGACCTACTTCTGCCAGACCTACTGATTATCAGGTACTCGGATATGGACTTGGACAACTTGAACTTATTCGATCTAGAAGAGTGTATTCAATCAGGAGGGCGAGTCATATCAATGTCTGGTTATTCTCCTGCCTAGAGATATATGAGTGGTACAACACCGACTATGGAAGCATAAACAGAACCATCCGCGTGGAAATGACCAAGCCATAAGAATCAGAACAGAAAAAATGGATGAATTAGAAATGCAATGGAAATAAAAAACTATCCACGTCGAGGACTCCAAAGCTTCAGAACAACATAAAGTAGACAGAAAGGTATTGTACGTCAATAACTCGCCCTGAATCTAGGACTATTAGCACATGGATGCATTTTTATAGGAACATTTAGGTGCCTGTTTGAGAAAACGAACATTACTTCTCATACTGAGATCTAACTATCCAGACGCATCATTGTATCAGCGCCAATCGACCGGATGTTGTGATGCTTAGAGAAAAGGCTTATTCTGATTTGTCGGCTACAGGCAATGTACGTGCAAGATGCACTAAACATCTCTAGCAGCTATGAATTAGTGGGATACTAGCAGTAGCTTAAACAGCGGTTTTACTAAGTACCCGTCGCATTGCATCCACAGGCGAATGATGTCACCTTTAACGCTCTCGACCGCTGCATCAGGATTGTAAGCATACATTAACATCAGAAATATAACATACCCAAGCCATGGATTTAAAAAAGCTCATCATTGCGTACTACAAAGAATACAATTTTGTTTATCGGTATGTTCATAACATTGTGAACAATTTATCAATCTGTCATTCATAAACAAAAATCTAAAGCCATCAGGAATTGTACTATCAGGCAGTACGTCTAAACAAGGTACTTTTTCCCCTACTGGCCCCCTCGTGTATCAAGTGCACCACCTGAAGAAGCTGTATACAATCTCCTTGTAATAAACGAATTTTCGTAAAACGTAAAAGATTATATAAATTGTGATATTAATTTCAACGAACTTGGTAAATACATTTTTTAATTAAAACTGGCTTACGAAATACTAATACAATCTCTAAATATAAGATACAATCTCAGGAAGATAAAATAGTGATTCATGTGGTCCTTGAGATCAGAACTTCGTACTCTAACGAAGGAAAAAAACACACTTAATTTACTCTGTTAGTCATAGTTTTTTCTCTAATTAGGAGAGATGATTATCGTTTATACACTGATCTTATACTTTGTGGTTAATTCTATTGGTGAGCATGCTAATATAATATATATATATATATATATTTTAAAAACATTCCTAAACTTTCCGCAAATAATACTCCAGCCATTTTAAATATAATTCTATCTCAATTTTTATTTTTGCCCAACTTTGTCGGTGTTTGTCCAAAATGAGCACGAAAAATTAATAATAATTAATATTTTTCGCGATTTAGTAACTACTTGTTTTAATTCACCTTGCAAATATCATTTGCGGGTATTTCCGAAGTTATATTCGTGATCAGCACTTCAAATTTGTATATGTAATGGTTAGCAATAGAAAAAGCGCATTCGGATATTTCCGAGACGGATCCAAAGGTTTTATTGATTCAGATTATAGCCAAATCTATTAATTGTTCTCAAAACTTTGTTAAATTCATGAAATCACGAGCTCATCATAATCCTCAAATCTGGACCAAGGACACGAATAAATATTACGTAATTGCTAACTAATGATTAAAAATGTTTACCCATGAATTGAAATTTCTGCTCAAATGAAAATACGAGAATCGTCATCGTTATTTGTTTCTGTTGAAAAAATTATTCTTTGAAAAAGTGAATAGTTAACGCTTCTAAATGAAGATAAAAAATAACGGCAGAGCGGCCTTTGGATCAGGAGACGCAGAAAGAATCCCTTTCTGTTCATACTGGATACATAGGATTTTTTGATGAACTTTATAAAGCACGGAAATGACACATAATTTTTGGTGTCCCCTTTCAAAGTATTCCCACAAAAGCGATGTATGATATCCGATTATCAGAGTATATTTAAAAAAATATATGTTCTCTATTTTTCCTTGCAGAATTAAGTTCACAGTCCAGTGGTGATTCCCCTGATACTCTCAGTCCGGGTCGTTGGAAAATTTTATCTTCTGGTGACAGACTACCTCAGCCTCCTGTTCAGCCGGAGCCTCCTTTACGTGTTAGGTCAAGATCTCCTCGTGCCAGGGTTTCTCCTGCCAGATCTCCTTCCAGGAGATCTCCGTCTGTCAGATCTCCTCCTAGCAGATCTGCGTCTGCCACATCTCTTTCTGGCAGATTTCCGTCTGTCATATCTCCTCCTGCTAGATCACCATCCAGCATATATTCTCCTGGCAGTCCTTCTGCTGATAAAATACTTGGATATGGACTTGGACAACTTGGACTCATTCGGCTTATTCCCTATAGTAATCCGTACCGACAATTTGAATTTCGAAGATACACTTTTCATCCCAACTTACCAATAAGGCTAGTAAAATTGGGTGTCTCCACGCGTATTCCCTTCCCAGAACAAATTGTATTGGCAACATCAAATGGTGACGTTTTTGCAATAGTGGAGTCTAGTGGTGTTCTGAATGGACTATATACTTCACATAATCGTAGAGGAAGAAGCCGGACGAAAATAAACATAGGAAGTGGCGTGATTCGTGACATGACCTCAGACGAAATTAGGGAATGCCCAATAGGCCCCCACCGTCTAGTAAAAATGAATTTTAGAACAGTAGTTGCAAAACATGATTCTCTACAGTTAAATCAATAATTATATTAAAAAAAATTTTAAGCTTCCAGTCATTGTAAAAGTGATATGTGACTTTGCAAACAACTCCAGCGCTATCGAAAATAAAATTCCGTTCTTAGAAGTTTTTCTGTGAACTGTAAAAAATATGAAAGTATAATTTTTGACATTTGCGGTACAACATGCAATGAATTTTAATTCCAATAAAAAATATAATGTGAAAGAAGTTTCACTTGGAAAATTGCTGATATCTTTCAGTTCAAGAAAATATACTAATCAAACTGGAATTCTGTCACTAGCTCAACACCAAAGTTCTGTGCATTGTTTATAAAAATTATTTAAATAATTGATGAACAGCAGCTATTCTCAAATAACTAGAAGCATTCATTGCGATGCTATGGATGAAAAAACAATCAATCATTGCGAATCAGGAAAACCCAAGTTTGTTTATTAGTTTGTCCATATCATCATGAATAATTTCTGTTCTTATTCTAACATACTCAAAATTATTTTTAAGTCAGTGATACCCAGACGTTTTTCACAAAAAAAACATCAAAAACCATCAACAAACAAATTGACCTGAAATTTAAATTGGGAAATGCGTATCAACGAACGTAGTAAATAATTTTTTCCCCTTGAAACTGACTTACCTGATACAAATATAACCTCCTAATATAAAGGTAATTTCAAACAAATTGAACTGAGTGCAATACGGTACATGAGATAAGAACATTTGACCCTGATGAAGCTAAAGAGTATACATTATTTGCAGTTATTTCTTGTTTTTTATCTAATCAGAAAAGATGAGGATCGTTCATACTCTGGTCCTATACTTGGTAGTTAATTCTGTTGGTAAGTATAATAATATATATAGTTTTGAAATTATTTTCAAGCTTTCCACAAGTATCAGTTTGTACGATTCAATTCGAATTCTACCTTTATCACTATTTTTTCCTCAATCCGTCTTCTTGCGAAATTGGTGCGAATTCAATCTGCATTTGTTCTGGAGAAAAAATGTATTCCTAATGCAAGTATGGACTCCTTTAAAAGATAATATTTTTTCCAATGAAAAAATGAAGCATTGACATGTTGGTTTTGATTGAATACTCAAAGCTTTCTAGCAAATAATAGATTTATTTATAAAAATTGCATAACTTTGCAAAATAATAAAATTGTTTGAAGAAATGGTTCGGGAATTAAAAAGCGTATCTACATGATTCCGCTACGAATCCATATGTGTTTTAGACTCAATTTATCGCCAACTCTAGAAAATTGTTCCTAAAAATTCTTTAAAGTTGTGAAATGAAGAGCACATCATACTTTTTGAATCCAAACCAAGGTCAGGAATTAATATTACGTAATTGCTGAGTAATTGTAAAAAATTTGGCACGTGTAATGGAAATTTTTTGAAAGATAAAAATACGAAATTCATTGCGTTATTATAATTCGTTTTTAATCATAATCATCCTCTGAAAAATTACATATTCAACGATCATGAAGGAATATGAGAAACAGATTTTGTTTTAGAATTTTGAGAGCTTTTTCGAATAAAGACGCAGGCGAATTATTATCAATTGCTTAAACAACTGCACACTGTCTTCCACAAAAATATCATTCCTAAAATTTATTAACTCAGTTCATGCAACCTTAGGAAATTATGAGCCTGCCTATAAACTGAACTAGAAAACTGCGAAAAAGAAAACTGTAGCGACAAATAAAAATTCTTTGAATGATTACCAAATACTTTTAAAAAATTATATTTCTTTTGAAATTCATGAGAAAACTGGTTTGAACAAACGTTCTGGTAGTTAATATCCCACGTCAAGCTGTGAGTCCTCCTATGATGCATCTGTTCTAAGGGAAGCAACATAACCGCGATGATCGTCAGAGCGTCCGTGGAGCCACCTCTGTGGCAACATCATACAGGAAGGTGGTGATGTTGAGCTATGATGAGGTCAGTCAGATCTTACCAATTGGGAAGCTGGTCAGAAAAAATATCTGCGACAAGCCGTCAACATTGGAACATCAAATATACCTGCTGAGGATTCTTTGGCTAGCACCAGCGATTGCCAGCCAATCGCCTTGACAGAAATAGCAATAGACGAGGAATTGATGCTCTCTATTCCGAAAGCGCGAACCTTGAAACTGGGCTGCGAATGGGGATACAATTTTAGGGCGAAGTTTGATGCAAAGTATTCTCATATACAGAAAGTAGCAGTGAGAGATCTTATCGCTAATGTAAAGGCCATCAAGAATAATCTACTCATCTTAGAAGCCCCATCGACAAGGATAAAATATCAGGTTGATTCGACAAGAAAAATCTTCGATAAGAAACATAAGTTAGAGGAAGCTTCACCACAAGGTCAAGCAGTAACCGGTGGAGCAACAGGTCACAGTGCACTTGTTGTTCTAGCCTAACCCCATGATGACTAATAACACTACGTTCTCCAGAGAATAATGGAACAACCGAATAACAACTTTTACCACGTGGTTGTTATATAATAGTGTCAGCACTTGAAACGTTGGACTGTAAAACGAAACCTGCCAGTGCAGCCTCTTCCCTGGAAAGGGAACAAGATCCAGCATGGAAAATCAGGATGGATTTCAGCAAAGTAAAGAGAAAATTGAGTCGATTGCCTCAATATAAGGAAGGAAGAAGAACCAGATAACTGATACACCATGTTACTAGAATCAACTGGCCTCCGCACATCAGGACATTGAAAGCAGCAATATTGAATAAGATTATAGACTCTGAAAGAAAGACACTAGATGTTCATACTTGACTGCGTCGATACAATAAGATTAGCGCAAGAAGGCAACATAATCAATCATTTCAGGAAGATGCAGCAACGTTCTATCCTGAACTAAGTAATCAAAAAAAATATCCACCAAGACATCGCAGTTCCTTCTTTTCTTTTCCTCGTCACCTGTCAATTTTTTTGAAGTCTTGAAAATGTACAAAATCTGCCGACGCATCATCAACATTGTCAGTAGCGGCAAGTGGTCAATGTCACTCAAAATCACTTAAAATTACTTACAACTACTTGTAATAACTTACAATCACATGCAATGACTCAGCAATCATCTGAATTCACCCTGCAATCACGTAAAATCAAGTGCAATCACAATTGCAAAGAATTATAAAAATGAAGTATTGCCCCATCTCTTCCCAGACATCGCAGACATCTTTTCAGCTGATTCAAAGTATACCAGCAATCATAAAAAGTGACCAAAGTTCGATTTCACGTCGAGTTCGTCTAAAACTTGGTAAACCTGGGTGCTTGGGGTCGTTAACTTCGAATTTGATTTCAAAAATTTTAATTTCAAAATGGCAGCTCCAATACAATAATAATAGGATCCAATGTCAAATATAAGAGACAGATTTCTGTGAGACTGGATAGCTTTCAAAAAGTATAGTATAGTATAATTACTGTAATGAATTGCAATCTTAGAAAAATGGAGTATCAATTACTGTTCTTGAACAAACCTCTTATACAACCTTTTCTTACCCCAAGTCATGAAGCCATGAAAAATATTTGTACCAAATCCCGGATTCAGATGTATTGTGGCATGTCAGCACAACTGATGCTATTGAACAATAATATTGGAGTCCACTTCCAAAGGATTCCCAGAAAAGGGATTCATGACGTCTCAAAATGAAAGTATGTGCTCTAAGAAAAATTCATCTATTTTTTCTTGCAGAATTAAGTTCACAGTACGGCAGCGATTGGCCTGACACTGCTTTTCGTCGGAAACCTCAATCTCCTCCCCAGGCCGAGCTTCCTCTACGTGTCAGATCCAGATCTCCTCCTGCCAGGTTTTCTCATGCCAGGTGTCCTCATTCAAGGTCTCCACCGTTCAGGCCTCCTCTTGACATGTCGACTCCTTTTAGGTCTCCTCCTTCCAGGTATCCTTCTTCAAGGTCTCCTCCTGCCAGGTATCCTCGTGCAAGGTCTCCCCCTTCCAGGTCTCCTCCTGCCAGGTCACTGCCTGCTAGGTCACCGCCAGCAAGGTCGCCTCCTGCTAGGTATCCTCGGTTTGAACCTTCTCACACGGGGCCTCCTACTGCTAGGCGTTCTCCTGCTACGTGTCCTCATGCAAGGCCTGTCACATATGCTGGATATGGACTTGGACAACTTGGACTTATTCGGCTCATTCCTCACAAGGATCAGAACCGACGATTCGAATTTCGAAGACACACTTTTCATTTTGATTCACGTCTTCGACGGCTAGTAGCAAGACAAGTATTTTCGCACATTCCAGCCACAGAACACATTGTATTAACAACGTCGAGTGGTGAAATTTTTGCAATATTGGAGACTAGGGGGGTTCTATCCGGAATATATGTTACCCGTACAGGAAGGCCTAGAGTGAAAGTAAACATAACAAGCGGAGTGGTCACGAACTTGACTCCGGAGGAAATTAGGGAATGTCCAGTAGGCCCTAACCGTCCAATAGATGCGAATTTTAGTACAGTAGTTGTGAACCAGGATTCTCTACAGCTTGACCAATTGGTCCGGCGGACGAAGTAACCAATTATGCATTTCGTATGATAAACAGGATTTTAAAAAAATGTGTTTCGTACCTGGAGGCATGATTCCAGGCTGGGGGCAGGCGAGGTAGTGATCACGTTTACCTATGTAGTTGAATCTTTAATTAATAAATATAAACTTCAAGCCGAAAATCGAAATCACAGCTTTCAGTCATTGTAAGAGTGAGATCTGAATTAAAAAAAATTCTAACGTTATCAAAGATGAAATTCGTTTTTATCTTCTAAATCCTTTTAATCTTCTTCCACTTGTTAATATTTGACAAATATGGCAGAATAATAAAATCTACATTCATTTTCTTTAATATTAATCTTGTTATTAAATAGTTTTTTAAAAACCTGAAACATTCCTGTTCAAATTGTAAATAATATCCAAGTATCATTGTGAGCTTTTGTCGTGCACTATAAGCGAATATTCAAAATTGGTTAAGATGGAAGCATCAAGATTTGAATGGTTAGAAATGTCTCATAAGATAGACGATAGTTTATGGAATGTGAATTTGGTAATTAAGGGGCACCTTTTCTGAGTAAGTGACATATTTAATAAATTTTGATCTATATAAAAAATCCATATTGACCATTTCTTTAGAGGTCTGGGGATCGGAAGGTTTTCTGAGTAGGAGAGGATTCTGTTTTTGTCATTCACAATCCGAAATTAACAGATAGGGGGAGGGATTGTCTCTTTTTAGGCAATTTTTTTTTTTTACTACACTTTTATTGAGTTCTTTGGTGGTTAAATAATAAGTGAAACTTTGATCAGCCATGAGCCAAAAATTATATTAATCATTTTCTGACCATTTTTGTCATCGTTTAGCGCTATTATGCCTATTATTCTATTATGCTATCATGCCAAAACATGAAGATTCGACCAAAACTGGAGATCGAACACTCGGACGATGAAATTTACTCTCTCATTCATGAAAACGTAAAAAAAAATCTCAGAAAGATAAAATCGAGTCATATATTTCACGAGATAAGAACATTTACTCTGGTGATGCAATGAGTACGGATTATTGACGCTGCTAGTTATACCTTTTCCTTCAATAGGGAAAGATGAGGATCGTTTATACTCTGCTCTTATACTTGACGTTCAATTACATTGGTAAATATAATAATATAATATATTATTTCGACAAGATTTTGAAGCTATTCGAAAATACTAGTACAGTAATATAGTTTCCTCAAACTTTTGTTCAAATAATATGATGTTCCAGGATCACCCATTTTATATTCCTCAGGAGCATCCCCAATCCATATATCAACTTCCCCTACAGATAGTACTTTTTGAATGAATATATAGTACGCCTCACATTTCAGATTGCGAAGGAAAAGGTAAAAAGTATATTCTTGTCATAAAGTTCTCCTTAAAAAAAACTGAGGAAAAATTATACAATTACTTTCACCAAATAAAATATAAAAATACTAGTAGTGAGCAATAATTGAAACATATCATTGGCTTTTTTGACTCACTCTAATAGGTCGGACCTCAGCTTTTGATTGGCAAACGTTTGCCAAGCCACGAAGAATATTTATACAGCATTTCAGATTTGCATATATTGTGACATGCGGAGAACACTGGACACAAAGGATTTTTACATGAAACTTCTAAAATCCTGTTTTGAAACCCAATTGTCTGGGGCCCAGGACTTTCAATATTGAAATAACAAACAATTACTTGTGTTCTCTCTTAACGTATTGCCACCAAAGGAAATCATAACTCCCAACATAAAACTGTGTTTTTCAAGAAAAAATGTATCTTTTATTTCTTCTTGCAGAGTTAAGTTCACAATCCCGTAGTGATTGGCCTGATACTCCTCGCCCGGGTCTTTGGCGGTCTTCTAATCCTTGTCACATGCGTCATTCTCCTGCCCAGCCAGAGCTTTCTTTACGTGTTCGGTCCAGATCTCCTCCAGACAGACCTGTTTCTGCCAAATCTCCTCCTGCCAGGCCTTCTTCTACCAAGCCTTCTCCAGCCAGGCTTCCTGCTGATAACATACTTGGATATGGACTTGGACAGGTGGGACTTATTCGGCTCATTCCCTTTAAGAATCAGTACCAGCGATTCGAATTTCGAAGATACACATTTCATCCCAATTTGCCACTTCAACGGCTAATAAAAAGAGGTGTCTTTACGTACCTTCCAATCCCAGAACAAATCGTATTAACAACATCTAATGGTGATGCTTTTGCAATATTAGAGACCAATGGATTTCTTAGTGGAATATATAGACCATATCATGGAAAGCCCCGGGTGAAAATAAACATAACAAGTGGCGAGGTTACCAACTTGACCCCAAAGGAAATAAAAGAATGTCCAGTAGGCCCCCACCGCCTGGTAGAAACGAATTTTGACATAGTTGTTACGAATCAGGATTCTCTCCAGATGAACCAATAATTCAATTTTCAAGAATGTAAAACTTTTAGTCGTTGAACGAACGCAAAGGTGTTTTTTTTTGGTTGAACTTATCGCCAGATCTGGTAACTTATTCCTGAAACTTTTTTAAATTCATAACATCAAAAGCACATTAAACTCTTTGAATCTAAACCGAAGACGTGAATACATGTTACGCAGTTAGTTATTAATCATTAAAAATGTTTACCTGTGAAATAAAAACGTATGCGAACATAAAAGTATGAGATTCGTCACGTCGTCGTTATTTGGTTGCTATCATAATCATTCCTTGAAAAAACAAATATTGGACGCTCCCAAAATAAGATAAGAAAACAGTCTCTCACAAAAAATGTCACCTTCAACATGTATTAACTGCGCCTATCATTCATAAAAATCTTTACAACTTCACCACGGAAAAATTGTTCAAACAATATAGAATTTCTCAAATAATTGTGAACTATCTCTGCAAAGAAGCTCACTTTTATCATTTATTAACTGCGTCTATAAATCCAGACGAGAAAAACTTCCAAAAATTTGCAGAGGCATAAATTGTTTGAACGGGTCAGGGGAGTTAAGACACGGGTACATGTACATGTTGACCGATTGAAAAACAAGAACGAATTTGGTACGTATGACCTTAATTTTCACAAAACCTGATAAAATAGACAAATTTTGATTTTGGGATCGGATTTAGTCACAAAAAATCTGCGGAAAACTCCTACCTCGAGACTTCCTTCTGGTCTCCAAGAATGGGAAAGACACAGTATACCTAGGTCTCCTGGCGAGCGTCGTCTGCTTTCTAGATCCACATCTTCTGCTGTCAGACTCTCTCTATTAAGTTTGCAGTCCAGCAGTGATTGGTCTGATAATCTACGCCCGGTTAGTTGCCAACCTTCTCATTCTCGGCGTATACCTGATTCTCCTGGAGAGCCTCGTCCGCGTTCTAGATCCACGTCTCCTCCTGTCAGACTTTCTTTATTAAGTGTGCAGTCCAGCAGTGATTTGTGTGATAATCTACGCCCCGGTAGTTGGCAACCTTCTCATTCTCGTCGTATACCTGAGTCTCCTGGCGAGCCTCGTCTGCGCTCTAGACGAGGTTCTAGATCCACGTCTCCTCCTGTCAGACTTTCTTTATTAAGTGTACAGTCCAGCAGTGATTAGTCTGATAATCTGCGCCCCGGTAGTTGACAACCTTCTCATTCTCGTCGTATACTTGAGTCTCCTGGCGACCCTCGTCTGCGTTCTACATCCGCGTCTTCTGCTGTCAGACTTTCTCTATTAAGTTTGCAGTCCAGCAGTGCTTGATCATGCCAGGTTTCATCCTGCCAGGCTTCCTCCTGCCGGGCTTCCTCCTGCCAGGCTTCCTCTTGCTAGGTCTTCTCCTGAAGGGGCTCCTGCATTTGCTAGATATGGACTTGGACAACTTGGTTTAATTCAGCTTATAATCCATAGAAATCCCGACTGAGGATTCGAATTTCGAAGATTCACTTTTCAAATCAATGCACGGCTGGTTTAAAGGCAAGTCTTCCCGCACATTCCGACCACAGAACAAATTGCATTAACAACATCCAATGCTGACGTTCTTGCAATATCAAAGACAAGTGATCTTCTTAGTGGAGTATTACCCGCTGGCTAGACCGGAGAGGTTTACATATATGAATCCTGATTCAATTGAACATTCCCATTTCTTATTTTTAATGTTATGTAATGATCAGAACAAAAACTATATGTCTCAATTAAAAATTATTGAAGAAAATTTGTAGGTCTATTCCGGCTAAGACAGTTTTCTTGTCGCCGTTATTTTGTATCTTTCCTAGTTTGACTGCGCAATGGATTTTTTCATTCTCAATATCACGCAGAAACCTTCCACCTTTAAAGCTTCGTTTGAACGTTTAAAAATATATGTGTTTAATGAAAAATATATATACCAATGAAAATAAGTAAATTTCGAGATATCAAGCTGTTGGAATCATTCTGATTATCAACTTCAGAACCAACTGATCCACTTTTGCGGATCAAAAATTAATTTTTACACAACTTCATACCTACTTTTTATCGGAACTCATAGGTTAGGCATGGCTGACCTAATATTCCTGAAACAAGCGATGTTTTGAAAAATTTTGAATTTTAGGATGAGATAAAAATTAAAATCCTCCTATATTGCAGGCCAACGAAAAATATTTGAGAAAACTCAAAATTGCAAAACAAATCACATGAATTGACAACCAGAACTTGAATTTTAAACTAAAAAAGATCAATTATGAACAAAATACATCAAATTTCTTCAAGGAAATGAAATAATTCTCAATAAAATAGTTGAATGTTCAGCCAGAGAGATGAATCTTCAACTAAAAAAGTCAATTTTTTAACAAAGAATTAACTTTCTACTGAAATGATAAATTCTAACCCAAAAAAATCAATAAAAGTGTTAAATTTTGAACCTATTACCTGAATTTTCAACCGCAAGTATGAATTTATCTGGAAGAGGAACATTTCCAACCAAATAGTTCAATCTTCAACAAATATGAAAATATGAAGAATAATTTTCAATCCAAGAGTTGACTATAAACTCTAACTAGCTTCTCAGTCACTAAAATTAGTGTTTGACCAAAACGTTTCCTAATTTGGGAGACCAATGGTGTTCTCAAAGTAATATACAGTACCTTCGGAAGACATTTCGAGTTCGTCCTGAAAAAAATATAGCCAATTCAGGAAACAATTGTGACAATCTGCCTTCATCAGAAATATAACATGCAAAAGCTGTGGATTCAAAACAGCTCATCATTTTGAGTCGTGAACAAACCCAGTTCGTTTATTAGTTTGTTAATAACATTATAAGCATTTTTTATTCCTACTCTGACCCACATGTAAAAACTAAATCTTCCTGAAACGTAAAAAAATATATAAATTGTGAAATACAAATAATTTGTGTCAAATCTTCAAATATAGAAGATAATCTCTGAAAGATAAGATTGAGATCCATGTCGTCCATGAGATAAGAACCTTTTTTCTAATAAAGCAAAAGAATACACATTATTTAGAATATTAGTTACAGTTTTTTCTCTACCTAGAAAAGATGTGAATCGTTCATACATTATTCTCATGCTTAGTGATTATTTCTATTGGTAATTATAAGATAAATTTTGTTGGAGACATTTTCAAGTTTTTTAGAAATATCGGTTTGTCCAGTTTAATCCAGTTCAGACCAAAAGGATTTAAAGTTCGATCTGAACCTATCCTGGATTAGAAACAATTTCCAGTAATACTAGTACAGTAATTTAGTATTCTCTATTTTTTTACACATTTTCTCTGAAATATATTTCGGTTAGAAAAAAATCATATCTGTGGATGCCTATATATTTATCAGAGTTCTTGCATGTTGGTGGCGGAAGTGAGTAGGTTTGTGTGGGGTGATTTGGGGAGATAAAAAGTAATCTTGAGCGTTGGCGTGAGGTAGGATTTAAGTTAATTGAGAAAGTGAGGTTATTTTAGCGAGGAATCGTGGGAATTTGTGGTCAGAAGTCTTTGGCCTTCGAGGGTCAGGGGTGGTGCTCGAAAATTTGGGGGGATGTTAGGTGAGAGAAAGGGATGTCTGCTGGGGCTGTGAGGAATTTAAAAAAAGGAAAAAAAGGGAAAATATGGCGGCAATAGAGACAGCATTCTGCAGACATCTGTAGGTTGCGGAGGGTGCTGCATGGAGAGGTCCCAGTTACCGACGGCCAACAGCGCGTGGCTCAGTGTCTAGTGGCGCGTCGGGCAGAGGAGGAGGCTGAACGGTGGCACAAGTGACGGGGCGGGGAGGATCTCTTGAAGAGGAAGAGAGACAGCCAAGAGAGTCAGGACAAAGCAAGATCAGGGGGCTGAGGGAGGACGTAAGGGGGACTAGAGATCAGATGGAAGGCATGAGGGAGGACTTGAGAATTAGAGATGAGAAATGGGGAAAAGGAGGTGAAAAAGCTGACGAAGAGAGTAAAAGGGTTAGAGGTGGGAAGGAAAGAAAAAAAAGTTAAAATGAAGCAGATGGAAGAGGAAATTAGGGTGTGGAATGGAAGGACGGAAAAAAGGCTTGAGAAGATGGAGGGAAGGACGGAAATGGAAGTAGGAGGTGGAGGTGGATGGAGGGAGATTGAATGTATTTGGGAGAAGGTGAAAAATATGATAGAAGAGAAAGTGGGAGCACAGGGAGGGTTAAAGGCAGAGTAGGGAAAGTTAAGTTGGAGGGGACAATGGACAAGGAAATGGCCGTTGTGGAGTTGGAGAGCTGGGAAGAAAAGTTGGGGGCCATGCGAAATAAGAATAGGATAAAGGATAAGGGAGTTTTCATCGATCACGATTTAACGAGAAAGGAAGGGGATGTGCAGAGAATGCTGAACGATAGGGCTAGGAGGTAGAGGGCTGAAGGGAGATCGGCGAAGGTAGGATATCGGAAAATAAAATTAGACGAGAAATGTGGGTGTGGGATGAGGAGAAAGAGGTGTTGTGGGAAGTGCAGGGGAATTTCTTTCGTAGGAAATAGGGGGTGGGGTCATTTGATGTTGTGGGACTGGTAGAGACGTGGGTAGAAAGAAAGGAATGGGATAAAATAGAGCCAAAGCTGTCAAGGGGGTATAAGTGGAGACTCCAGGAGGCGTTTACAGTGAAGAAAAAAGAAAGGGCTAGTGGGGGAATTATAACGGGGATTGGAGATGAATTAGAGGAAGAAGTTCATGGAGGGGAAGCGAGATAGGGAGTGCAAATGAGGGAAGTAAAAATAGGAGGGATAGCGTGTAAGTTTGTGACAGTGTACAATAAGGACGGGATGGAAAGAATTAAAGAAAGACTTGCTAGGCGAAAGAGAGCAGGGTATGGTGGTACTGGGTGGGAATTTTAATGTGAGGATGGGAAGGTAAGGGGGCCTCTACGGGAAAGGGGAGAGTTTCGGAAGGAAATCGAAGGATAAGATAATAAATAATGAGAGGGAGATTCTGAAGCACTGGATGGAGAATAGAGGATCGGCAGTGGCGAATGGTATGGCAACTGGGGACGAAGAGGGAGAATACACTTATGTAAGTAAGGTAGGAGTATCGGTGATAGACTATGTGGTCATTTATATACAAGGATGGGAGGAGACGGAAAAAATTGCAGTACAAGGGAGGGTGGAATCAGACCATCAGCCATTAAGTCTGTGGATAAGAGGGGTTGGAGGCGAAAGACAAGGCAAGGAAGAAGTCTCGATAGGCGAGAGGGTGACCTGGACGAGGGAGGCGATAGAGAAGTATCAGGAGCAGCTGGGAAATGTACGCTTTGAAGGAGAGTCGGTGGATGAGATGTGGGAGGGTATTAAAGAGAAGGTGAAAGGGTGTGTGCAAAAGGAGGTATTCAGAAAGGAGAAGAAAGGAATGGTGAAGCCGTGGTTGGATAGGGAATGAAAAAAGATGAAAAGGAAGGTGAAGAGTAAGTACAAGATGTGGAAAGAGCGTAATTCAAAAAGGGAGGAGTACCTAGAATTAAGGAAGGGGTTTAGATTGATGTGTAAGAAGAAAGAACAGAAAAATGAGAACGATCTGGAAGAGGGGTTAGCAAATGTTCAGACAGAGTGGGACGACTAGAAGATAATAAATAGGTTTAGGAAGCGTAGGGTGGGGGTTAGCGAGAAGATACGGAGTGAGGAGTGGAAGGAGTTTTTCAAAGAATCATTCCAGGGCTTAGATTCAAGGAACAGGGATGGGGGGAGTAGAAGAATGGGGAAGGCAGTTATGGAGGAGTTATATGACGAGGAGATAGGGAAGCAGATAAGGAAGTTGAGAAGGTCAAAAGCAGCAGGGTTGGATGGAGTAGAGAACGAAGCATGGCTGTTTAGTACACGAGAGATTATGGAGAGGCTGAAGGAGGTAGTGAAGAAAGTATGGAGGTGCGAGGGATTCCCAGGAAGGTGCAGAGAAGGGTCAATAGTGTCACTGTATAAGAAAGTAGACAGAGATCGACAGAAAAATTATAGAGGTATTACGCTAATGAATACGGCGTATGAAATATGCGCGATGGTGGTGGTAGATTGACTGCGGAAGGATGTCTAGAGGAAAGGAATGTTGCCGGAGACGCAGGCGGACTTTAGGGCTGGTAGTAGTACTATCGACAATATCTAAGTTCTGCAGCACGTGGTGGATAGAGAATTAGCGAAGAAGGGGACTAGATTGTACGCGTTTTTTGTGGATCTCAAAGGCGCATTTCCTTCGGTGGATAGGGGGAGGTTGTGGGAGGCCATGGAGGATTGGGGAGTGGAGAGAGACATGATTGAGAGGGTAAGGGAGATATATGAAGAGACCAAAGACAAGGTAAGAGGAGGGGAGGGGATTTCGGAGGGATTCTGGATGGATAGGGGTTTAAGGCAAGGGTGTCCACTTAGCCCAACGCTTTTGCGATTTTAATTGCGGATATGGGAAGTAAGCTGGAGGCCGGGGTGGTAAGAGGAGTCAGGATAGGAGGGATTAGAATTTGGTCACTAGCGTATGCAGATGACAGTGTTGCTGGCAAGCAGCGAGGAGGCCTCAAAGGAGATTATAAAGAGGTTGAGAAGATACATATTAGATTGAAAAGAAAAAGTGAACAAAAATTGTTGTCGTGAACTACAGTTTTCCTTTGCAATCTGGAATACTTTTAAATCATTAAAACTGTATAGAGGTACCATGCTATACTAATAGGTGCTCTCTTTCTTCTTGCAGAATTAAGTTCGCAGTCCGATACCAATTGTCCTGATACTCCCCAGCCGGGTAGTTATGAACCTTCTCCCTCCCGTCAAATAACTGAGTCTCCTGCCGAGCCTCGTCTACGTGCTAGGTCCAGGTCTCCTCCTGTCAGCCTTTCTCTTGCCAGGTCTGCTCCTACAGATCCTCCCATATATGCTGGATATGGCCTTGGACAACTTGGAATTATTCGGCTTATTCCGAGCAGGAATCCGAACCGGCGATTCGAGTTCCGAAGATACTCTTTTGATTCCAATAGAACACTTCTACGACTAGTAGCAAGACAAGTCTTTTCGAAGATTCCGACCACAGAACACATTGTATTAACAACATCTAGTGGTGATGTTTTTGCGATATTAGAGGCTAATGGTGTTCTCAGTGGAATATATAGCACCAGAGCAGGAAGGCCTCGAGTGAAAATAAACACATCAAGTGGAGAGGTTACACTACTGACCCAAGAAGAAGTTAGAGAATGTCCAGTAGGCCATAATCGTAAAGTGAATGCGATTTTCAGAATAGTAGTTGTAAACCAGGATTCTCTACAGCTTAACTAATGAGTGGTTTCAGGTTAGGGGAATTGGATGTGATGGACCTGTTTAACTTAATTTTTTTTGAAAAATCATTTAAGGGAGATTTGTTTATCTATTTGGGCTGAAATATTATTTTCGTCAACATTTTTTGCTATCTTTTATAGTCTGACCGGAAAATTGATTTTTCAATATTTAGTAAAGATAAAACCTTGACATCCATCACAAAAATAATACTACTTATGAAATACAAATACAATCTCTAGAAATAAGTGATAATCTGAGAAAGATTTACCTATATTTTTACTATATCTACTATATTTTACTATAACTGTAGTTCTTTCTCTGAATGGAAAATATAAAGATATATTTATGTTTACAAAATAAATATCATTGAATGTCCATACATTGTGTCAGCATATCATTATCCAAAGGAAAATAATGGGACTAGAAAAAAGACAAATGTTCATTTTTCCAAACTGCGATATGAGTGTATTCATTGATGACAATTGTTCCTAAAAATTTTTTTCAACAATGACTATTGTTGTTGAAAGTCAATCTTCTGGGATAAGATGATTACATTAATTATTATGTAAATAACCAGATATATACATTTTTTAATTAATTCAAACAAATTTACTAAATGATATTTCTTTTTGAAACTGGCTGAAGAAATACAATCTCTGGATATCAAAGATAAACTGAGGAAGATAAAATTGAATCTTGTAAAATCCATGAATTTTCCCACTGAAGCACATTATTCACACTGTTAACCGAAGTCTTTTCTTTAATTGGAAAATATGAAAAGCGTTCATACTCTGGTTTTATACTCAATGGTTAATTTCATTGGTGAGCATGAT
>CAKNXH010058531.1:22460-32891 GCA_932178445.1 Andricus quercusramuli | reverse complement strand
ATATTTAGCAATTAAAATGACTGTATTCTTGTATAACAATTATTTATAAAAACTGTGTACAACAATGACAATTGTTGTTGAAAGCCAATCTTTCGGGATAAATTATGATTCCTTAGCTCAAAAGAAATGATTCGGCAGTGAAGAATTTTTTTTCAATATCTGTGAAGGAGAAAATTCTTTGACCTTCAAATAAGAACCGTTTGAAAATTTAAATTCTGGCGTTGAAATCGTATTTATCAATATTATTTCCATGGACAAATTAAAAAATATGGGGTTGCAAAGTTGGAGGTTTTTCAAACAAAATCATCAAATTAGACTCTTTAAATATGGACACGAGTCCACCAAGGACACGAGTAAATGTTACATGATGGCTAAGTAATCATAAGACATTGTTACCCGTGGAATGGAAATTTTTGCGAAGCTAGAAATACGAGATTCATCGCTTGCGCTAACTTCTCGTCATATTTATTCTCTAAACAAATATATTTGACATTCCTAAATAGAGATAACCGAAATTTCATTCTAGAATTTTCTCAACGGAACACAATTGTATGAACAAACAGAAGTTGCTTGAATTATTATTACTAGTATATCTTTAGGCCATTTCGCTAGTGAATAGTTTACCCATATATACGTACTTGTCAACTTGTTCTAATCTCTTATCATTTAGAAGAATGTTGCACATTTTTTTTCTCTAACCCACGCACCTTCACTGTTTCGAGATGTACATCTTTTTCGTCGGAGAGGGCCATTCTTAGACGTATTATGTTCCATGTCACAGTTCTGTGGTCATATAGATTCACCTCCTAATAATTCGTCATAAGTGTCTTTCAAAGCGTCTAGTATTCCATCTGTATCATACAGCATTCCACCTCTCCTGTTTCTCATGCTGACAAACTCTTTACTTTTCCTTTCCTTCATCTCTTCAAATAATAGTTTCTTGCTTTCTTCGACGTCGATTTGCATTTTCTTCTCTTCTTCTGTTCTGATTTTATCTTTACTTTCCTTGACTAGTCGTTTAACTTTTCTCTCGTTGAGTCTGTAATC
Organism: Andricus quercusramuli; assembly: GCA_932178445.1. Lineage (NCBI taxonomy): Eukaryota > Metazoa > Arthropoda > Insecta > Hymenoptera > Cynipidae > Andricus > Andricus quercusramuli. The sequence continues at coordinate 31,844 of CAKNXH010058531.1, read as the reverse complement.
ATTTTCGAGTCTATTTCTTTCATCATCGCTGATACCACAAAAGGGATTTATGATATCCTAACATGGGAGTATGTTCTTAGATGAAATTAGTCCTTCATTTCTTCTTGTAGAATTTAGTTCACAGCCCGGTAGCAACTGCCCTGGTACTCCCCGCCCAAGTAATTGGCGACCTTCTTCTTCTCGTCGCATACCTCAGTCTGCTGCCCAGCCCGTGCCTTCTCTACGACCCAGGTCAAGGTCTCCTCCTGCCATATCTCCTCCTGTCATGTCTTCTTCTGCTGATTCCAATCCTATATCCGGACCGGCGATATCAAATCGTCGCATAGCATTCTGGTTATCAACTTCAAATCGAAACTTTCCACTTTTGCAGGTTAAATATCAATTTGTACAGAACTTCATTCATATCCATCGAGTATCATTTGTTATACCCACGTTCTACTGAAACTCATCAGTTACTTGTGACTAATCTATTATTCCTAAAGCAAGAGATATGATAGAAAATTTCGCATTTCAGAATAAGAGTAAAATAAAAATTTCCCTATATGACGCTATAAATGTCTATGTCTCTGCAAATTCGTTTTTTTCTTCATTCTGAAAATGTTTCTTCAGATTTACATACATAGTTCCGACTCAGACTTCTAGAAGATTTACAACATCCTGGGGCCCATGAAAAAAGTTTTAGGAAACGTCACATGTTTGAAAAATACATTATGTTTCACCACTCTCCACTAATTATACCAATAATTATTAAAAACAAATGGACATTTTTACCATTATTTCATAAATAGGTCTAATTTCTTTTACCGGATCAACTAGAAATGTTGCATTTTTGAAACTGACGGAAGCTGTTAGTTTTTTAAACGATATAAAATTGATTAAAAATGGTCAAGGTTTTCATTGGTTTATAACAAATTTTTTATATAATTACTTCTTTTTTCTGACTTGAAAAATATTACAGCAAGAAGTTATTGCTTAGACATTTACATTTGATCACACAAAATAAACTGAAAGCCTATCAACGAAAAAAAGTTCAAAATGTGCAATGAATTAAAATCCATGAAAAGTCATATTGCTGGGCGATTGTGGTCCGAAAAATGTATTTTTTCCTTGTGGTTTGATATTCTTAGATGATCAGATATATAAATTTTTTAATTAATTCGAACAACGTCATTGCAGAATATGTCTTTCGAAACTGTGTTATCAAATGCAAATACAATCTGTACATATGAAAGATAATAATCTGAGAAAGATAGAATTGAAGCTTATATAAACCATGAAATAATAATTTTTTACACAAGTGAACCAAATAATACACATTATTCACACTTTTAACTCAAGTTTTTCCTCTGATTGAGAAATATGAAAATCGTTTATGCTCTGGTTTTATACTTGGTGGTTAATTTAATTGGTGAGCTTGATAATATAACATATATTTTAAAACACTTTTCTCAACATTAGTCAGCATTCTATCCCAATGAATATTTTTTTCCAAACGTGGTTTGCCTACGGAATTTCAATCAGCTTAATACTTACTTTTCTACATTGTTTGCAAAAACATTTGTGTTTTCCTTGAAAAAAAAAACACATGGAGACAATCAATTTCATAAATTGAGATCCTTTTTTTCAAATCAAATTTCAGAACGAAGGAGTAAGGGAAGAACTGAAATATATTTAAAGAAATTTGAATCAATCAAAGATTTCACAAGTTTTAAATATTACATGGTTCGAATTATTTCAATAAGTAACAGTGACTGTTTATTACTTTATTATTCAACAGTTGATTAATTTGGAATACCAGAAAAGTAAGCATTAAATATTGCTAATATATGATTAACATCCAAATTTTGGTAATGCTCAACAAACCTAGTTCAATAATCAAATTATAAATGTTCATAAAACTCTGTTTTATTCGAAATGTTAATTCCTGGAACTGGAAAAGGAAAGGGAAAGTTCTTTCGCTCCCAATTTTCAAGAAATAACCATTTTTCAGTGCTTCCTCTTAAAGCATTGTCACAACAAATATCCACGATATCCTAACATGAAAGTATGTTCTTTAAAGAAAATTAATCCTGTATTTCTTCTTGCAGAATCAGGTTCACAGTCCGGTAGCAATTGTCCTGATACTCCCCGCCCGGCTCGTTGGCGACCTTCTTTTTCTCGTCGCATACCTCAGTCAGCTGCCCAGCCCGAGCTTCTTGTACGTGCCAGGTCAAGGTCTCCTCCTGCCATATCTCCTCCTGTCATGTCTGCTTCTACCATGTCTCCTCCTGTCATACCTCGTCCTACCAGGTCTCCACCTGCAATGCCTTCTCCTGCCATGTCTACTACTGTCATGTCTCGTCCCGCCATATCTCCTCCAGCCACGTCTCCTCCTACCAGGCCTCCTGCTTATCAGGCACTTGGATATGGACTTGGGCAACTTGGACTAATTCGGCTGATTTCGGGCGAGAATCCTGACCGGCGATTCGAATTTCGAAAATACACCTTTCATCCCGATTTACGACTTCTACGGCCAGTAAGAACGCATGTATTCACGTCTATTCCAATTCTAGAACAAATTGTGTTATCAACATCCAGAGGAGACATTTTTGCAATATTGGAGACTAATGGTACACTTGCTGGAGTATATCGTTCGCGTAGAGGAAGGCATCGGGTGAAACTGAATATAGGAAGCAACGTGATTACAAAGTTGACCCCAGATGAAGTAAAGGAATGTCCAGTCGGCCCTAACCGCCCAATAATTACGCATTTTGATATAGTTGTTGTGAACCAAGATTCTCTACTGCCGAACCAATAATTCAATTGGACAACAAATTCAAAACACTTACATAGTAATGCACGTAAAAATGTTTGTTGGTGATTCCGCGATATTTATCTTTATTGTAGCGGAAAATATTGTTAAAAACGAATGAACGATATTGTTGTTGTGAAGCATGATTCTCTGCAGCTAACCAAATTAATCCCGCTTACAAGTTAACGAATCATGCAATTCGTGTTAGGTTCAACAAACTTTGTTGAATTAATCAATTATAAATGTTTGTAGAATTTTGTTCCATAACTTTCCTTTCGAACTGTCTTTCAATAAATTGAATGGCAATACATTGTGTCAGCATGTTATTCTCCAAAGGAAAAGAATAGAACTAGAAAAAAGACAAATGATCATTGTTCCAAACTGCTATATGAGCGTATTTTAATGATGATCCGGCACACAAAAAATGAAAAGTGGGTGGTACTTTTGACTGTACCTATATATCCCTATGTATTTTGACGCGCTGAATCTGAATTCAGTGTCCGTTTTGCCCGTACACCCCCAACATTTTGAGTGAATCGCGAAAAACCGTGAAAAATCGCTAAAAATCGCATTTATAGACGTCGGTCAATCTTAGAAATTATTCTTATGAGTGTTTACACATGATTTCAGTGTATTTTGATGCGCTAAATCCGAGTCTGTTGTCCGTTTTGCTCGTACACCTCCAAATTTTGAGTGAATGCGAAAAACCATGAGAAACCGTGAAGGTCCACATCCATGGATCTGGAAGCTACTGTTTCCTTAAGGTGTATCATTTTGTCTGGTTTTATTACTAAAGAAACGTTTTGATATGAATATATATTTTTTTGCTTGTACTTGCGACCAGAGCACTTCCACTAGGTGACGGTGGGCATGACGGCCATGAAGGCACGATAGTCGTTCACCCAGGGCTCCACTAAACTCACTTCCTCTTGCTGCCAACCCATGTCCTTGGAACCGATTTTGCATTACTTCAAGGACATTGGGGTAAGGCCAACAAGCCGTGCTTCGGCTTTCAACATTGACTCAACGAGGTCGCCTCACATGAGGTCCCAGGCACATGATCTGCCCGGGACTTGTCGTCTTCGGAGGCGCAGAGGTAGCACTGAGGGGTGCTCTCGCACCCCGCAGCCCTCTGGCCCTCCTTGCCTCACCTCCAACATGCCTTCGTCCTGTCTGGACCCCTGCAGCCCGCTGCCATGTGGCCAAAGCCTAGTCAGCGGTAACACCTCAAAGCCTCCGTCTTCTTCTGTACGCGACAGGACACCCATCCTACCTTGAGGTGTCCCGTGTGGAGAAGCCTTGCGGCAAGCTCCTCCCTCATCTCGACGAAGACCTTTAGATTACCTCTGAAGGCCTTCTTCGTCATACAGACCTTTATTTCGCCGCTTGCTGCTTCATTGGAGTGTTTACGAATGGCAGCCTCCACTTCTGCCGCATTGGTAATAGTGTCGAGGTCCAGGACCTCGACCTTGAAGCGGGGCACAAGCTCGCGCACGCCACCCCAAATACCGACCGCTTCTTTGATGGCCGCCGACAATTTGGCTCTGCCATCCGCCTTCGGCCCTACCTCCACAAGGACCTTTCTGTTCCGGGTTTGCCTGACACCCTTGATTTTTACTCCAAGGGTGCCCGGCTTCACATTTCGCTTGAGGTCTCTGAGGACCTCCGCGTAGCTCGAGCCTTCGACGGTCTTATGAGGACCGCCTCAGGGCGAGCTCGCCTTGTTGGCTGGGCCTGCTTCCGTCAGTGGCAGGCTTCTCCTTCTCTTATCCTCTTTTCGGCGTCGAGGTCACGGCGGTCGCAGCAGTGCGTGTACTCGGTCTCTTCTTCATAGGCTTTGAGGCAGAATACGCCTCTGTGGGACTGAGGGTGAACTCCGGTTCGCACTTCCCTAGCTTGGGAGTGGCAGTTTCCGCGGCTTCTTCTGTCTGGGTCCCAGATTGGCTCATCTTCTTCTGCGTTGCGTTCCTCCTTTCCTCTATCCTCGCCTTTTTGCCGGTGGCCCACCCAACTTCTATTGGCGCGAACAAAACCGGTAATCGGCTGTTATTACGGCCATTCTCAGCTTACTCGACAGTTCCTGTGCTTTCTTCAGTCCATTCCTGTTTGCCATGAACATATTCCTCTCCGTGTCAGAGAAATCCTGCATCCTTTCCAATGCGTCTGTCAATTTTTCGACGAGTTCTCGGTAACGGATTACGCGTAACGGAGTACGCGTGACGGAGTAAGCGTAACGGTAGGGCTCGGGCAAAACTAAGCATAGGAAGCGGCGTGGTTACAAACATGACTCCAGACGAAATCAGGGTATGTCCAGTAGGGATGTCCACTTAATAAAATCGTGTTTTGATATAGTAGTTGTAAACCAAGATTCTTTACTGCTGAAACAATAATTTAATTAAAAAAAGGAAAGTTTTTACCTAATAATAGTGAACGGAAGAAGATTTGCAGGTAAGCCCGCGATATTTATCTTTGTTGCTATAGCTACAAATATTTGTAAAAAAGTATTAACGATATTCTTGATAAACTTTTAGTCAGGGATAGGTTAGTTACTTTTATAAGAGAACCAGTTATCACCACTATTGCACCATGAATACAGTAACTTGTTATCGTTATCATTCCCTATTCATAATGTAACTGTTTCTCAGTTACTTCTTTAGTTACTTTTGTATTTTGTAAATATATAGGTATGATGAAAAATATGTACTAAAAAAGATGAACAGTGAATCCTGGGATATGAGAGCGTCGCACAGCATTCTGATTATCAACTTCAAATCAAAACTTTCCACTTTTGCAGGTCAAGTATCGATTTGTACAGAACTTCATTCATATCCGTCGAGTAGCATTTGTTGTACCTACTTTTTACTAAAACTAATCAGTTACTAATGACTGACCTAATATTGATAAAATAAGAGATGTGATAGAAAATTTCGCCTGTCAGAATAAAAGTAAAATAAAATTTTTCCTGTATTGCGCTATAAATGTATATGTCTCTGAAAATTCGTTTTTCTTTCATTCTAAAAATGTTTCTTCAGATTTACATACATAGTTCTAAGTCAGACTTCTAAAAGATTTACAACAGCCATTGGTTTATAACAAATTTTTTATATAATTACCTTTTTTTTTACTTGAAAAATATTACAGCAAGAAGTGATTGCTAAAACATTTACATTTGATTACGCAAAATAAACTGAAAGCCTATCATGCCAAACGTTTTGATATTCTTAGGTAATCAGTTATATAAATTTGTCAATTGATCTGTTAAAACTCATTGCCTAATTTGTCTCCCGAAGATGGGTTATCAAATGCAAATACAATCTGTACATATGAAAGATAATAATCTGAGAAGGATATAATTGAAGCTTATATAAACCATGAAATAATAATTTTTTACTCTAATGGAGCAAAATAATACACATTATTCACACTGTTAACTAAAGTTTTTCCTCTGATTGAAAAATATGAAAATCGTTTATGCTCTGGTTTTATACTTGGTGATTAATTTAATTGGTGAGCTTGATAATATAACATATAGTTTAAAACACTTTTCTCAACATTAGTCAGCATTCTATCCAAATGAATATTTTTTTCCAAACGTGGTTTGCCTACGGAATTTCAATCAGCTTAATACTTACTTTTCTACATTGTTTGCAAAAACATTTGTTTTCTTTGAAAAAAAAACACATGAAGACAATCAATTTCAAAAATTGAGATCCTTTTTTTCAAATCAAATTTCATGATTTATTACATGATTCGAATTATTTCAATAAATAACAGTGACTGTTTATTACTTCATTATTCAACAGTTGCTTAATTTGGAATACCAGAAAAGTAAAAATTAAATATTGTTAATATATGATTAACATCAAAATGATGATAATGCTCAACAAACCTAGTTTGATAATCATGAAATTAGAAATGTCAAAAAACTCTGTTTTATTCGAAATGTTAATTCCTGGAACTGGAAAAGGAAAGGGAAAGTTCTTTCGCGCACAATATTCCAGAAATAACCATTTTCCAGTGCTTCCTCTTAAAGCATTGTCACAACAAATATTCACGATATCCTAACATAAAAGTATGTTTTTTAAAGAAAATTAATCCTGTAGTTTTTTTTGCAGAATTAAGTTCACAGTCCGGTAGCAATCGGCCTGATACTCCCCGCCCGGGTCGTTGGCGACTTTCTTCTTCTCGTCGCATTCCTCAGTCTGCTGCCCAGCCCGAGCCTTCTGTACGTTCCAGGTCAAGGTCTCCCCGTGCCATATCTTCTCCTGTCATTTCTACTTCTGCCATGTCTCCTCCTGCCATATCTCCTCCTGTCATGTCTACTTCTGCCATGTCTCCTTCTGCCATACCTCATCCTGCCACTTCTCCACCTGCAATGACTTCTCCTGCCATGTCTACTCCTGTCATGTCTCGTCCCGTCATGTCTCCTCCTGGAATGTCTCCTCCTACCAGACCTCCTGCTTATCAGGCACTTGGATTCGGACCTGGACAACTTGGACTAGTTCGGCTGATTTCGGGCGAGAATCCGGACCGGCGATTCGAATTTCGTAAATACACTTTTCATCCCGATTTACAACTTCTACGACCAGTGAGAAGACATGTATTCGCGCCTATTCCAATTCTAGAACTAATTGTATTATCAACATCCAGAGGAGACATTTTTGCAATATTGGAGACTAATACTACTCTTGCTGGAATATATAGTTCTCGTAGAGGAAGGCATCGGGTAAAACTAAATATTCGAAACGGCGTGGTTACAAACATGACCCCAGACGAAATGAGGGAATGTCCAGTAGGTGCTAACCGCTCAATAATATCGCATTTTGATATAGTTGTTGTAAACCAAGATTCTCTATTGCTGAACCAATAATACATTTGGAAAAAAATTCAAAACACTTACATAGTAATGCACGTAAAAATGTTTGTTGGTGATCCCGCGATATCTATCTTTGTTGTAGCGGAAAATATTGTTAAAAACGAACCAACGATTTTGTTGTTGTGAAGCATGATTCTCTGCAGATAACAAAATTAATCCAGCTTATATGGTAGCGAATTATGCATTTCGCCGGGGAATTTTTTTTAACCTGATTCGAATGATTCTAATGAATTTTACTGACTGTTTATTACTTAAATATTTAACAGTTAATTTATTTGCAATATCAAAATAGTGAACATCGAAAATCACTATAATTATTATTAAAATAATAATTAGGTTCGACAAACTTTGTTGAATTAATCAATTATAAATGTTTATAGAATTTTGTTCCATAACTTTTTTTTCGAACTGTCTTTTAATAAACTGAATGTCAATACATTGTGTCAGCATGTTATTCCCCAGAGGAAAACAATGGGACTAGGAAACAGACAAATTTTCATTGTTGCAAACTGCGATATGAGTGTATTTGTAATGATGATTGCTCATAAAAACTTTGTTCAAGAATGAAAATCGTTTGATAAATAATAATTATTTGATTATTTAATTATTAATATAACATTTAACATTAGAAATATTTTTTCTCGCTCTAACTCACTGGAAATTATTTTTTGTTCAGTTATATGTAGAAGCCACTTAAGCAAAGAATCAAAATCCGACAAAAATTATACTGCCGGGTGATTGTGGTCCAATGGAGGTACTATTCCCCCACTGTGTGACACTCTTAGGTAGCCAAATATATAAAAAATTTAATTTATTTGAACAAACTCATTAAATGATATTTCTATTTGAAACTGGCGCACGAAATATAAATAAGATCTATGGATATCATAGATAATCTGAGAAAGATAAGAAAAAAGCTCGTATAGTCCATTGAATAATCATTTTTTCCACTAATGAAGCACAAGAATACACATTATTCACACTCTTAACTAAAGTTTTTTCTCTAATTGGAAAATATGAAAATCGTCTATACTCTGGTTCTATACTTGCTGTTTCATTCCATTGGTAAGCTTGATAATATAATTCATATTTTTTTATAGTTGCGAATATTAACAACAACTGTTCACAACTTCAACATTTAACAGTTGTTGACAAACTTCAATGGATAGATTATGAAGAAAAATGTTCTTTGTTCCAAAATACAAGGTATTATTTTTAGCTAAAAAGAAATGGTTCGACAGTGAAGAATTTTTTTTCGAAATCTGTAAAGAAAAAAATGCTATGACTTTCAAATAACAACCATTTGTAAGTTTAGATGCTGGTGCTGAAAGGATATTCATTAAAGTTATTTCAATGGACAATTTTAAAAATATGGTAGTGCAAAGTTCAAAATTTTTCAAATCAAATCATCACATTAGACATTCAGTTTTTCCTCTTAAAGCATTGCCACAAGAGGGATTTATGATATCCTAACATAAGAGTATGTTCTTCAAAGGAAATCAATCCTCCATTTCTTCTTGCAGGATTTACTTCACAGTCCGGTAACAATAGGCCTGATACTCCCCGCCCAAGTCATTGGCGACCTTCTTCTAGTCGCGTACCTCAATCTGCTGCCCAGCGCGAGCCTTCTGTACGTGCCAGGTCACGGTCTCCTCCTACCATATCTCCTTCCGTCATGTCTACTGCTGCCATGTCTACTTCTGCCATGTCTACTTCT
>CAKNXH010058531.1:0-22450 GCA_932178445.1 Andricus quercusramuli | reverse complement strand
AGGCACTTGGATATGGAATTGGACAACTTGGACTAATTCGGCTGATTCCGATCATGAATCCGGATAGGCGATTCGAGTTTCGGAGATACACTTTTCATCCCAATTTACGACTTCTACGGCCAGTGAGAAGACATGTATTCACGTCTATTTCAAGTATGGAACAAATTGTATTATCAACATCCAGAGGAGACATTTTTGCAATATTGGAGTTTCATAGTACTCTTGCTGGAATATATAGTTCGCGTAATGGAAGACCTCGGGCAAAACTGAACATAGGAAGCGGCGTGGTTACAAACATGAGCCCAGACGAAGTTAGTGAATGTCCAGTAGGCCCTCACCGCAATATATATTCGTATTTCGATATAGCAGTTGTAAACCAAAATTCTTTACTGCCGAACTCATAATTTAATTCAAAAAAAATTAAAACTGTCACTTAGTAGTGAACGGAAGGTAAACCCGTGATGTTTATCTTTGCTGATGTTGCTACAAATATTGTTTTAAGAAAACCCGACTATATCTTTGTTAAACAACAGGATTGTTTGCAGCGAATCCAGTTATTACGGCGCGAGAGGTAACCAATTATGCATTTCATGTCACAAATGGAGAAATTTTCCGAAAATGTGACACTCCAAGGCCTGTTTTGAGTGTAATGGGTAATCAAGGTAATGGATAGCTACTTGAGAATTGTTGCTGTCAGATTTTCAATAGTGAAAAAAAACTTGAATTGTATGCAATATTCATTAATACAAATTCTCATTCTTACCATTATTTCACTAACAGGCCTAATTTCTGTTACCAAATCAACTAGAAATGTTGTGTCTTTTGAACTGATGGAAGCTATTAGTTTTCTGAACGATATGAAATTGATGAAAAATGGTCAAGGTCTTCATTGGTTTCTAAGAATTCTTTATATAATTACCAAATTTTTTTACATAAAAAATTATATTGTTAGGCGATTCTTATCCAGAAAAAGTACTTCTCTCTTGATGGTTTGATATTCTTAGGTAAGCAAATATATCAATTTTTCAAGTAATTCGAACGAACTTGTTACACAATTCTTCTTTTGAAACTTAGTAATGAAATACAAACACAATCTATGAATATAAAAGGTGATAATCTGAAAAAGATAAAATTAAGGCGTATATGATCCATGAAATAACGATTTTTTCCTCTAATGAAACACGGGAATATACGTTATTCACACTGTTAACTGAAGTTTTTTTTCTGATTAAAAAATATGAAAATTGTTTATTCTCTGGTTTTATACTGGGTGGTTAATTTTATTGGTAAACATTCTATCCCAATGAATAGTTTTTTCCAAACGTGGATTCTTACGGAATTTGAAGCACTCTAATACTCACGTTTCTACATTGTTTGCAAAAACATTTCTATTCTCTTTGAAGAAATACAAAGATAATCAATTTTGGAAATTTGAATACTTTTTTTCATTCAAATTTTAGAACGAGGGACTGAAACTTCATTATTGAACAGTTGATTAATTTGATCTGTCAGAAAATTAAACATGAAATATTGCTAATATATAATAACCACTAAAATTATGATTATGTTTAACGAACCAAGTTTATTTAATAAATCATAAATGTTTATAAAACTTTGTTTCATTTGAATTGGTAATTTATGAAACAGGAAAAGGGAAGGGAAAGTTCTTTTGCGCCCAGTTTTCAAAAAATCACAATTTTTTAGTGTTTCCTCGTAAAGCATTGTTCCAACAAATATTCAGGATATCCTAACATAAAAGTATGTTTTTTAAAGAAAATTAATCCTGCAGTTCTTCTTGCAGAATTAGGTTCACAGTCTAGTAGCAATTGGCCTGATACTCCCCGCCCAGGTCGTTGGCGACCTTCTTCTCCTCGTCGCATACCTCAGTCTGCTGCCCAGCCCGAGCTTTCTCTACGTGCCAGGTCAAGGCCTCCTCCTGCTACATTTCAGCCTAGCGGGCCATCAGTACGTGCTAGGTCCAAGTTTTCTCCTGCTATGTCTCCTCCTGCCATATCTCCTCCTGTCATGTCTACTTCTGCCATGTCTTCTCCTGCCATACCTCGTCCTACCAGGTCTCCACCTGCAATGTCTTCTCCTGCCATGTCTACTACTGTCATGTCTCGTCCCGCCATATCTCCTCTAGCCACGTCTCCTCCTACCAGGCCTCCTGCTTATCAGGCACTTGGATATGGACTTGGACAACTTGGACTAATTCGGCTGACTTCGGGCGACAATCTGGACCGTCGATTCGAATTTCGAAGATACACTTTCCACCCCAATTTACGACTTCTACGGCCAGTGAGAAGACATGTATTCACGTCTATTCCAATCGTAGAACAAATTGTATTATCAACATCCAGAGGAGACATTTTTGCAATATTAGAGACTAATGGTGCTCTTACTGGAGTATGTAGTTCACGTAGAGGAAGGCCTCGGGTGAAACTGAATATAGGAAACGGCGTCGTTACAAACTTGACCCCAGATGAAGTAAAGGAATGTCCAGTCGGCTCTAACCGCCCAATGATTACGCATTTCGATATAGTGGTTGTAAACCAAGATTCTCTACTGCCGAACCAATAATTCAATTTAAAAAAATGTAAAACCCTCAAATTGATCCGGCTTATAAGGTAACCAATTATGCATTCCGTTTCATAGCCGGGACATTTCATTCAAATCCAACACCCCATGGAATGATTTTAGTGTCAGTGTTAATCAATGGAATTTCCTGTTTCATTTTTAATGTTTGATTATTGTATATTATTATGATGGAAATAAACATTTACTCAGTACTAAGTATCTTACTTTAAACAAAAATCAGTTACCTTTAAAGTTACATCACGAAGACAGTAACTTGTTATCGTCATCGTTCCCCATTCAATTTTTGACTCCTTCTCAGTTATTTGTTTAGTTAGTTTCGTATTTTAGAAATATTATGTGTGGCATAAAAAATGTATACTAAGGAAAATACATAGTCGACCTCGGGATATTAAAGCTTTGCATATCATCCTGATTATCAGCTTCAGATTAAAATGTTTCAGGAAATTTCGCATTTAAGCATGAAAGAAAGATTAAAATTCTGCTTTATTTCGCTATAAATCGATACGGCTCTGAAAACTCATTTTTTTCTTACTAAAACTGTTTCTTCAGATTTACCTACACAGTTTTGACTCAGAGTTCTGAAATTCTTACAACTTCCTGGAGCCAACAAGAAATGATTTAGAAAACGTTACATTTGTAACAAAATACATGAATTTTCAACAGATATTTCAATTTTTTTTCTGCTCAAAATAATTTGAACAGACTCAATAAATGATTTTTCCCCTTGAAACGGGCTTATAAAATACGAATACAATCTCTAAATATAAAAGATAATTATAAAGAGACAAAATTAAAGCCCATATAAGCCATGAAACGAGATTTTTTTAATCTGATGAAGCAAAATAATAGATATTATTTCCATTGTCCACTATAGTTTTTCTTCAATTAGAGAATATGGAAATCGTTCATACTCTGGTTTCATACTTGGTGATTTATTTTACTGGTGAGCAAAATAATATGATATACTGTTCCAAAAACTTTTCTAAGCTTTTCGCAATTGCAAATTCGCCCGATTTTACTTGCATTCTATCCCAATAAATATTTTTTCCAAACGTGATTTTCCCACGGAATTTTAGTCACGTTGTACTCACTCTCTTTGCATTGATTACACACAAAAATTTCAACTGAAAAACTCATAAAGATAAGTTTGAAAAAATTCAAATCCTTTTTTTTCAAATCAAATTTCTAGCACTTTTGGAAGTTTTGCGAATTCATAAAATCAGGAACACATCAGAGTCCTTAAATCTGGATCAAAGACTTGAATAAATATTATATGATGGCGAGGTTATCATAGATAATTTGTCCTTGTGGATTGGACATTTCTGCGATGATAAAGATACGAGATTCCTCGAATTTTTCCACAGAAAAGTCGCAAGAAAAGACATATTTGCTCTCGCTCCTTCTATTAATCTGGAAATTAAAAATCGAAATACACAATTTTCAGTGTGCCCTTTCAAAACATTGCTACGAAAAGGATTCACGATATCCCAACAGAAGATTATCTTCTTAAAAAAAATCAATTATTTATTTCTTCTTGCAGAATTAAGTTCTCAATCTGGTCACGATTGGCCTGATACCCCACGCCCGTGTCGTGGGCGACCTCCTTCTTCTCGTCGCATATCTCAGTTTCCTGCCATGCGCGAGTCTTCTGTACGTGCCAGGTCAAGGTATCCTCCTGCCATATCTCCTCCTGTCATGTATACTTCTGCCATTGCTCCTCCTGCCATATCTCCTCCTGTCATGTCTACTTCTGCCATTGCTCCTCCTGCCATATCTCCTCCTGTCACGTCTACTTCTGCCATTGCTCCTCCTGTCATATCTCCTCCTACCAGGCCTCCTGCTGATCAGGTAGTTGGATGCGGACTTGGACAACTTGAGCTTCTTCGGCTCATTCCGGACGTGAATCCTGAACGGCGATTTGAATTTCAAAGATACACTTTTCATCCCAATTTACGACTTCTACGGCCAGCGAGAAGACATGCATACACTTCTATTCCAATTACAGAACAAATTGTATTAACAACATCTAGAGGTGACATTTTTGCGATATTAGACACTAATGGTACTCTTTCTGGAATATACAGTAAGCGTAGTGGAAAGCCGAGGGTAAAACTAAACATAGGAAGCGGCAGGATCACGAACATGACCCCAGACGAAATTAGGGAATGCCCAGTTAACTCTACGCAGCTATTTACTTCGAATTTTGATATAGTTGTTGTAAACCGAGATTCTCTCAGGCTGAACGAATAACTCAATTTAAACGATATTTATTCTTGATGTAGCTACAAATGTTGTAAGAAACAACCGGACGATATTGTTCTTGTGGAGCATTATTCTCTGCAATTACACTGGTATACATCATATACGTTTATATAAAGTTTGACATTAGTTTCAAAGAACTTAGAAAATAATTTTTTTAAGTAGATTACGTAATACTAACACAATCTCTGAATAGAGAAGATAATCTTAGAAAAATAAATTTGAGTCTTATATATTTCAACCGATAAGAAAATTTACTCTCTCGAAGGAGAAGAATACATATTATTCACACTGTTAGTTATAGTTTTTTCTCTCATAAGAAAAGATGAAGATCGTCCATAATCTTGTTTTTTACTTAGCGCTTAATTCTATTCGTAAGTATAATATTATATTCATTTTTTTTTTTAATTTTTCAGCTTCTTGACCAATAGGAATTCGTCCAGTTTAATCCGCATTCTATCTCAATTTCTATTTTCTTCAAACTTTGTGTTTTTCCAAGAGGGGTGCAAATTTAGTCTAAATTTATTGCGGTCATAAGACAATCAGTAATACTGTACTAGTGTGCAATCAATATGTTTTTAATAACAATTTCAGAAATTTTTCGAATCACATCCAAATATGTTCTTTATTCAACTTATCGCCAAATCTAGTAAATTAGACCTAAAACTTTTTAAAAATAATAAAATCGAGAGTACATTATACTCTTGGAATTTAAACCAAGTAGACGAGCAAATATTACGTAATTTCTAAGTAATCATCAAAAATGTTTACCCGTTGAATAGTAATTACTGCGAAGATAAAAATATAGAAATCGTCGCACTATCGTTATTCGTTTGTTACCATAATTATTCTGTGAAGAAATTAAGATTTGACGTTCATAAATAAAAGTCAAGATAAATGTTATTTTCAAAATCCTTCACTTTTCATATGGAATAGCGTAAGACAATGATTATTCATCGTTCAAACAATTGCTGACTATCGTTCACAAAAAAATATCACTTTTAAAGTTCATTAACTGGGTCATTATTTCCAGAAAAAGTAACTTTTCCAGATTCACAAAGGAAATAATTGTTTAAACATTTAAAATTTTCAGCTATTGTCAAATATCATTAAAAAATGTATTACTTGACGCCGAGATATAATAATTTTTCAAGGTTAACATTAGGAGAAAAATTGTTTAGAAAAATAATAATGTTAGTAATAGCATTCTTGGGGAATTTTCTGGGCACAAAAGAATGGGTCGGTTGGTCAAAATTAAACTCTATTGGGTGAAAATTATTTCTGAAGAATTACTTTAGAAGAACTTTTCTTGAAATTGTTTTTGCAAGCTGAGCTTTTTTCATGTAATATTTCATATTAATTCCAAAAGACTCGTGTGCACTGGTTAATCTTGGCCGATTAAAAAAACGTTGCTCGTAATTAATAACCTAAAACTTTATTTCCTTTCAGAATTTTATTTTGAATTTCAAATCTCCGTCTACGGATAATCAAATGTTTTAAAATAAGAACGATTCTCAGTGCCTCATCCTAAAGTGTTCCCACATAAAGGATTCATAATATTCCATGATCAGTTCGTGTTCTTTAGAAAAAAATTATTCTTCTGTCTCTTTTTGCAGAATTTAGTTCACAATCGGGTAGTGATTGGCTCGATACTCCCCGCCCGGGTCGTTGGCGACCTTCTTCTTCTCGTCGCATACCTCAGTCTGCTGCCCAGTCCGAGCTGTTTGTACGTGCTAGGTCCAGGTCTCCTCCTGCCATATCTCCTCCTGCCATGTATCCTTCTGCCAGACCTTATCCTGCCATGTCTCCTTCTGCCAGACCTTCTCCTGCCAGGGTTCCTGCTGATAACATACTTGGATATGGACTTGGACAAATTGGACTTATTCGACTTGTGCCCTTAACAAATCCGTACAAGCGATTCGAATTTCGAAGATACACTTTTCCTTCTACTTTACCACTCATACGGCGATTGAAAAGAAATTTATTTACGTGCCTCCCAACCTCAGAACGAATAGTATTAACAACATCTAATGGTGATGTTTTTGCGATACTGGAGACCAGTGGTGTCCTTAGTGGAATATACAGACCAGCTACTGGAAAGCCCCGGGTGAAAATAAATGTAGGAAATGGCGTGTTCACTGACTTGACTTCAGAAGAAATTAAGGAATGTCCAGTAGGCTTAAAACGCCTGATAGAAATGAATTTTAATACAGTAGTTGAAAAGCAGGATTCTCTACAGCTAAACGAATAATTTTAAAAAATGTAAAACTTTCCATCATTGTAAAAGTGATATCTTATTTTGGAAACAACTCTGTCGTTATCAAGAATAAAATTCCGTTGTTGTCGTCTCAGACTTTTTTTTCCTTGTGTCCACTCGTTAACGATTACGAAATCTGGCAAATACGACACGAATTATTGAGAAGAACTATAAGAAAAATGATGAAGTTTCTGAAATGAGTAAGAATAGGAGAAGCCTATTTAGGCTATAAATAAGCGCTCATCCAAAGTTGACTAGAATGAAAGCATAGAGATTTGAATATTCAGAAATGTTCGAAAGCCTGAAAGTTTTTTTATTTGTAAAAAGAATCGCAGCAATAAATGAACGAATTTTCAATATTGTCTCATGATAAATGCAAATAAAAACTGGTGGTGTTTTAAATTATTAAATTATTATTTTGTAAGTGTCAACAATTTAGGGAAGGCCAATCCCAGAAGAAAGGATCGTGTTATGAATGCTGGATAGAGGCAGGATACTCATAGGGGTATTTCTAGGAATTTCCTCGTATTGAATCAGGAAATAAAGCATAGATCAAAGAATGCAGATAATAGAGAGAATTTGTCAAATTCAGAAAATTCAAGAGATCAAGGGAATCCAAGGAATTACGAGAATTCAAGGAATACAGGAAATTCTGAATAATTCTACACTTCGGAGTTTCTTTTAACATGGACGTATCCAAAAAGTCCAGAAAATGATATTTGATAAGGGCTCCCACCTTCTGTGGGAAAAAGTCTAGAATCTTTCCATGATAAGAAAAGAGTTTTTGAGTTCAAGGTCATCAGGAAGGTTAGGGGCGTAGGGTTGCTTCGCGTCGCATGTACAAGAATAAGCGGCGATCTATCTATCGGCGTTCGGTGGTAGACCACATGGTGAATTAAGGGTCAGTCAATTACCAATTTGACCTCGGCTGACCCGGCTGTGTACACAGAGCTGGTTGCGTGATGCTTGATTCAATTAACCCTACGACATATACACGTCAGAATGCAAGCACATTATTTTGCTTGCGTGTACATTGATGTGAGCTGCACTACGTTCTTGAATTGAGACTCGCGTCGTCAAAACGATGACCAATTCCTCAAGTTTAGATCTTTCTCTCTCCATATTCTTGCAAGAAAAATGCGTAGGTAGACCTGATGCGATGTCATGAGGAAACTAGACCCTAAGTAATGATCATTACTATACTCGTAAGAGAGTAGCATCTGCACTCTACTGCAGGTTTTGAGCAATTATGTGGTAGCTGGATTGAAGGAAGTCGAATTCATCATCTCATTAGAGTCTACGTGATCAAGAGGATACGAGGAAGACGATTCCTAATTTCTTGTATGAGAAACGGCTTGCTTAGTTTGAAATGGGTTTCATAACAAAATGGGTGGATAAAACAAATTAGAGACTGATGCAATTTTGCCATACAAGTGCAGGGCCTAAAAAGTTCCAAACTTTGGACTACACATCTTCTTTGACGAAACTCCTCCCTGCACTTACAAGAAGGAGCCAAAAACTATTTTTTTCAATTGTATCGATAACAGGATTGATATAGGCCCGGTAAATGAGGAAATTTTTCAAGAAAGAAGGTAGCAAATGTGTTTAAAATAAAATTAGTGTAGCGACAATCAAAGAGATAAATTTGTACTAGTCCTCAACCAAGATGATAAATTTTTCACCAAAAATAAAATAGTTAAATATTCAACATTGAAAAAACTAATTTAAAAAAAAAAATACACTTTTCACCAGAGACATGAATTTTCAACAAACGGATGAATCTCCAAGATAATTATTTTTCAACAAAGTAGTTCAACTTCCAACAGAATAGCAAAACTTTTAACCAAAAAATGTTCATTTTCATCCAAACAGTTGAATTTCCAACCAAGAAGATAAGTTTTCTACCAAAAAAGGTATAGTTTAGTTTTTAGTAAAAAAAAACTTAAAAATCTAATTTTTAAACAACAAAAAAACGAATTTCCGACAAAAAAGTTCAATTTTTCACCAAAGCGATGGATTTTCAACTAAAGTAATGAATCTACAACAAAAAAAAAAAGATTTTTCAAGAAAGTACTTCAACTTTCAAACAAATTGTTCAATTTTTGATCAAAAAGATTAATTTCCAACTAAACAGTTGCATGTGCAACTAAAAAAGATATATTTTCCATCCAATATAAGATATTTACATTTTAGGTTAAAAATTTAATTTTCAACAAAAAAAAAAACAATCCACAACAAAATAGTTGATTTTTTAACTAAAGAGAGAAATTTTTAACTTATGAGATTTTCAAACGAGAAATTAGCAAACAAAAACAAAATCGCTAAATTTTTTTTCAAATGATAATTTTTCAAATAACAAGTTTTCTACTAGAATAGTTTAATTTTCAATTGAATAGATGACTTTTTAACTGAAATAATGAATCTTTAATAAAAAAAAAGAATATTTAACGATATGCTTAATTTTTTAACCAAATAGATGAATCTGCAAACCAAACATATTAATTTTCAACCAAATAGAATAATTTGTAATTATAATAGATTAATGATGAACAAAAAAGATTAATTTCAATCGAAAAAGATGAATTCTTAGCCAAAAAGATCAATTTCCTACCAAAAAGACAAATTTTCAACTAGAATAGAAAATTTTTCGAACCAAAATTGAATGGTTAAATATTCTGTAAAAAAATTAATTTTCAAAAAAGAAACAAATTTTTGGCAAATTTGTTGAAGTTTTAATCAAAGAGAATAAATTTTCGGCTAAAATGATTATCCTTCAATCAAAAAAATTTTTTTTTTACATAGTGTTACAACTTTTAAGAAAACAGTTGAATCTCGAATCAAAACAGATGTCAAAACTTCTTCCAAGCACAAGATTAATTTTTTTTTCACTAAAAATTATGATTTTTAGTTGAAAATTCATAATTTTTTAATTGAAAATAAACTAGTTAAATTTTCAGTTGAAAAGCTAATTTTCAAACAAAAAATACAACATTCCAACACACTGTTCTATTTTCAATTAAATAGTTGAATTTTTGGCTAAACTGATCATTCTCCAACCAAAAAAAGGTATTTTCATTATATTTTTTAATATACAACAAAATGGTTTGAGCGCCTACCAAAAATATTTATTTTTTACCCAGAAGATTAATTTCTTACCAAAAAAGACGAAATTTCAACTAAAAAAAAAAAAATTAAACAAAAAGTAGAATAGTCCAAGTTTGAAGTTGAAAAAAAAAATCAAATCACCGATTTTTAAGGTCAAACGACGAGTTTTCAACCCGAAAATATTAATTTAAAAAAAGTTGATTTTCAACCAAATAATTGAATTTCCAACCAAATTAGGAATACTTGGACCCCGGTTTAGTCACAGTTTCAGGAGCTTCCTGCGAATAGCCTTGCTACTAAATTGGGGGAATCGAAACGTTAACAGTCCGAGCTGCCCGAACCATTAGAATTTGAATGCATAATATTGCGCAATATACTCGACTGAGTACTCGCGAACTGCGCGCTGAAAAACTGCGTTGGCAGGGAAATACTATGAACCCCGTGTTAAATAAAATGTGAATTTTGACAATTAATAGACTGAAGGAAAAAATTTCAGATAAATGATCAAGTTAATTTGTAAACCTTCCCAAATACCGCGAACATAAACCTGAAGTTTAATAAATCCACGGATAATATAAGATCCCTAAATTTTGTTATAGGATTCTTTTGTTATTGAGATAGGGTCCTAATTTGACCTGGAAATCTGTAAAAACCTGGAAATGACCATGAATCGCCAAACTGATGATTAAAATTTCTGTATAAGGCATTCTGCAATAATTATTATAAATGATATAAGTAATTGTCCGGAACTCTGAAAGTCATCGTCACGTTGCTTGAAAGGCTTTTATAATAACTCCGTGATGTGATTCACCATACCATGCACCGAATTGAATTAATTGAAGATGAAAGAATCGTTGGTACAATAAGGCAAGGGACGATGTGACGCGACGAATGTATTGCGTAATGCAGAGATTCTTTGGGTTCTGGACCCCTTCGCGCGTTAGCGCATAACAAACTCGACTTTTATTGCATCAACGCATTTGATAAGAGCGAGGTCACCCGGTGACCAGTCAACAGATGCAGTCAATTGGGCGGTCTAATACGTATACTATTCCGTCGTTGCGTTGCGTCGCGTTGGAAGACGAGAGAGCCAGCTCCCTAGGGACGGAAAGAAAAAAAAGAATGTTAGCACACGACAACAACACAGCTCTGTACTTAAACAGCTATTGGCAGTATACATCAGCTAGCCTGAAGTGTATTTAATGTAATCTGCAAAGGGGTACGTGTTCGTCATCTTTCTCGGATCCACACAACTGAAGCTGGGGACATGTCTTTCTTCGTTCCGCACTTTATGGCTGACTGGACTCTCTCTCTTTCATGACACCCTTCAACTCCCCCAGAGCACTGATTTAATCTACTCTCCGCAGCTTTTATTTCACATGATAAAAACTTGAGCCAATTTTACAAGTCATCTACGCCTCACCCCAGCTGCCTGAAAGGCGCAGGGAAGCTTGTACTTGGATCTGATGCAGAAGAGTACGAATTAGACAAGTTTAATGAATAGTTATTAAATAATATGAGGTTGTCATCCCACATCTTACATCACGCATCCCACATACTACGTCCCAGATCTAGCATCCCACATCGAACTTTACATTACCAACATTCTGCATTATACATCCCACTTCACGAATCATCTACCCCGTAGAAAACTTCCCACAACAAACATCCTCACTTTCCACCTTCCGCATCCCGAATCATACACCCCATTATTGAATATGCAACATCATACATCCCACATACAACATCTTACTTGACTCATCTCACATAAAACATTCCACTCACCAGTTTCTACACCACACATTCCTTATCCTACATCTCACATGACACATTTCACATCCTACATCACGCATGATACATCTTACATCACACGAATCAAAAAGAATCCTACCTCTCGCATCACGCATCTTACATCACACGCATCAAGTGTAATCCAGCATCTTGCATAGTGCATCTTACATCCCACATTCCACGTCTTGCATTTCACGTACTGCATTCAACATTTCACGTCTCACATCCCACATACCACATTCCACACTTTACGCCTCACATCCTAGATCACGCTTCCCACATACTACATCCGGCATTCTGTATTCCTCATTCCACATAATACTTCTCACATTTCACATATTACGTCCCACATGCGACATCCCACATTACATATCTGACGTCCCACATCCAACATCACACATCGCACATCACAATTCCCACGTCCCACATCCAGCATATAACTTGCCGGATCCCACATCCCAGATCTTACATCACACACCATACAATTCTCTTCCTGAAACCCAGACATCAATTCGCCCATCCCACATCTCACATCCTACATACCACATTCCCCATCCAATCTCACACATTCCGCATCATGTATCCCAAATCCTACATCACACGTCGTACATTTCATATTTCATTTCCTACACCCCATATCCGGAATTCCAGATTCGATATAACACATCCTATTTCCTGCTACCCAAATCCAACATCTCACTTGACACGTCCCACATCTTACATCCTGCATCACGTATCGCACATCTCACGCTTCAAATCTCACAAATTCCGTAATCCAAATTCCACATTACGCATCCAAGTTCCCACGTCCCGCATTTTACATCTCATGTTCCATATTTCACGTCTCTCATCTCACATAGTACAATCTACATCTAACGTCCAATATTACACATCATGCATCACGCATTTCTCATTCTACATTCCACATCATACGCAGTACACATTCAACTTCTTACTTGACACGTCACACATCCCACTTTCCACAAACTACATCAAACATCTTACATTCCACTTCTCAAATCACAAATTCTACATCTCACATCCCAAATCTTTAATCCCACATCCCACATCACTCCTGACGCATCACATATCTCATGCCCCATATACTAACTTCACACCCCACAACCTGCATGACGCATCCCACATACCACCTTCCACATCTACTCTTCCCACAATTGACATCCCACATTACGTATCCTTCACACCGTTTCACGTCTCACATTAGACATCTTATATCCTACTTTCAACATTTTGCGACGCATACCCTAAATCCGACATCCAACATTCAACATCCCAAAGTAATCATTCTACAACCCACATTCCTTATATCTTATCTGGCGTTCTGCACATCTCGTCCCACATAAAAAATCCCACATTCCAAATTTTACGCCCCACACCCTAATTCTGGCATCCAAAATCCAACGTGTCACGTCCCACATCCTACGACACACACCACACAACCCACAGCCATCGTACTTCATTCCACGTCTCACAACCTACGTATCCCATTCCGCATTTTACGTCGCACACCCTAAGTCCGACGTCCGAAATTCAACATATCACGTCCCACATCCCACAGTACACATCCCACGACCCACACCCCTCATACCTCTTCTGGCGTCTCACATAACTCATCCCACACAACAAATCACGTTCCACATTCCATACTTTGCGTCCCACACCATAAATCTGACATCCGACATACAACGTCTCACTTCACACATCCCAAAGTACACATTCCACAACCCACACCCCTTATACCTCATTCAGCGTCTCGCATAACACATCCCACTTAACACATATCACGTCCCACATTGCATATTTTGCATCCCACACCCTAAGTCGGACATCCGACGCTCAACGTCTCACGTCCCACATCCCACAGTACACATCTCACAACCCATACCCCTCATATCTCTTCTGGCGTCTCACATAACTCATCCCACACAACACATATCACGTCGCACATTCCACATTTTACGTCCCATACCCTTAACCCGATATCTGACATTCAACATCTCGCGTCTCACATCCCGCGTCACAGCGTACATCCCACAAGCTACACCCCTCATACCTTCTTTCACGTCCTACACACATT
Organism: Andricus quercusramuli; assembly: GCA_932178445.1. Classification (NCBI taxonomy): domain Eukaryota; kingdom Metazoa; phylum Arthropoda; class Insecta; order Hymenoptera; family Cynipidae; genus Andricus; species Andricus quercusramuli. The sequence continues at coordinate 8,342 of CAKNXH010058531.1, read as the reverse complement.
TGATGTATCGTTTGTACAATTTTCATATTTATCGCATCTTTCTACGTATTTAGTCATTTATTATTCGATTTCAATGAAATCCTCTCAATCGAAAATGAGAATGTGCTCAGTAAAGCGTGACAAGCAGCTCAAGAGCCGCACTCTCAGCGCGTTAGTTGCATCAGGTTGCGTCATGCGTCCAAATCGAATAGAACTGATTCTCGTTACTAATCCAATTAGTCAGGTTTTCTTACACTTCGAAATAGTAGATTTATACAAATTCGCAGTAAAAAAAAATCGGCGAAATGCGGAAAACATTATTCTTAATTTTATTTCTTTCAAAATATCTTCTTAAAATTACTAAATTCCAGAAAATTGTTAAAATTCAACAATTAACTTTGTGGTAAATAACTTGAATCTTCTGAAAACTATTGTTGAGACACAAGATTTATCTTTGTTATAAATTTTTATAAACAATCGGACACAAATAAATCGTCCAGGAAAAACTTTAAAAATTCAACCGTGGCATGTGGCGTGAAGAAAAAAAATCACAGGTGAAAAGTGGGCCAAATGTTTTTTGGATTATGATTGTAGAGATTTCACAAAAAAAAAACTAGTTCATGGCAGTTTTTCCTGTTAGCCGCAAAACTGTTATTACTTTAGAAGTACGCATAATAACATTTGCATTCGCTTTGTAAGACACTTATTAAATCAGAATCACTTCCGAGAAACACTTTTGTCCTGTTATGAAATATTGTCTAATGTGAGCTAAGCAACATACACAAGTACGAAAAAAAATATGTCGATTTGAAGTTATTTAATCTTGAAATTAGTAAACTATCAAAATTAAACAAAATTAGTTCAAATATTCCTATGTAATCTTTTTTTTTAAGTTGAAAAATTCAAAACAGATTTTAAAAATTAACTTTCAATTGAATGAAATGAAATTTTGATAAAACTTTGGAAGAAAAAATATGCCCATACTTCTGCTTCATAATTATATTATATTAAAAATAGTTGACTTCAATAAAAATATTTTCACAGAAGAAATACATTTTTCAACTAAACGGTTGAATTTTAAATCATAAAGATTAATTTTCTACAAAAATATGAATTTTCGACAGAATATAGGAACCAAGAAAATTAATTTTTAACTAAATACATCAATTTTTTAACAAATAGTTGAATTTCTGAACAAAAAGATAAATCCTTAAACTAAAATCATCAATTCTTTATGAAAAAAAATAAATTGTAACAAAATAATTGAATTTTCAATCGAAGACTTAAAATTTTCAAACACAAGAAATTTTAAATAACAATAATTCAGTTCATTCAAAAAAGACAAATTTAGGAAAAAATATAAAAATATTGAACAAAAATAAAAATAAAATTTTAAAGTAATTCAACTTTTACCAAGTGGTGGAATTTGTGAGAAAACTGCTACTCTAAATTTTTCAGAAGCAGAAATTAAACAACAAAAAAAACGTATTTTTAATGAAATAGAAGAATTTTTTCGGCCAGGAAAATTAACTGTAAACTAAATACATAAATTTTCGAATAAATAATTGCGTTTTTAACTACAAATGTTCAATTTTTAACCAAAAATGAAATAGTTATATTTTGAGTTTATAAAATGAATTTTAAACTAAAACAAAGTACCATTCTTCAAAAAATAGTTACAATTTCAACAAAAAAAGATCAAGCTTCAACAAAAAAAGGAATAGTTACAATTTCAGTAAAAAAACAAATTTCCAATAAAATTGGTTAATTTTAAACCAGAGAAATAAATTTTCCACCAAAAAACAAATTTTCAAAGGAAGCATCCAATTTTCGATTCAAAAAATTAATTTTTAGTCGAAAGAGAAAATTTTCAACAAAACAGTAAAGTATTGAGTTAAAATACTGATTTTTCTACCAAAAAATAAAACCCTGTTGTTAACGAAAAATTAGAATATTTAATAAAGGATCTTTAGTAAAAAAAATTAAATTTTGACAAATTAGTCGCTCTAAAGCAAAGAAATTGAATTTTTAACCAACAAATATGAATTCCGAATGGAAAATTATATTTTAACCCAAAAATATTGTGATTCTGATTCAAAAGCCGATTAATTTTCTACCAAAAAGATCAAATTTCCGGAAAATACATGGCTTTTCAGTCAAATAGTTCCATTTAAAAAAAAATTTGAATTTTCTACTGAAGATGAATAATTTTCATGCAAACATAAAATAATTTTTAGATACAAAAATTGATTTGCAAAAAAGAAGAAAATGAATTTTCCATCAAAAAAATCTAATTTTCAACAAAATATAAGCTTTTTCAACTGAATAGTTGAATCTTCAACTGCAAAAGATCATTTTCAACCCAAAAATTGAAAAGTTGAATTTTCAGTCAAAAAATATATTTAAAAAAAAAATAATTTTAAATGTAGTAGTTTAATAACTTCAAGGAAAATAAATCTTCAATTCTTTGACCGATAAAAATTAATTTTCTACCAAAATGATTGAATTTCCGAAAAATACATGGCTTTTCAGTCGAATGGTTCAATTAAAAAAAAATTTTTAAATTTTCCACTGAAGATGATTAATTTGCAACCATACATATAATAGAATAATTTTTAGATACAAAAATTAATTTTCAAAAAAAATAATAAAAATGAATTTTACATCAAAAAAAGCAAATTTTGTAACAAAATAAGAGTGTTTTCAAGTAAATACTTGAATCTTTAACTAAAAAACGTCTTTTTTAACGAAAAATAGAATAGTTACATTTTTAGTTCAAGAAATTAATTTTAAACAAAGAAAAAACGAATTTTCAACAAAATAGTCAAATTTATGACTGATATGATGAATCTTGAACCAGAAAATGAATTTTTGATGAAATATTCATATTTTCAATCAAGCAGTCAAATTTTTAACCAAAAAGATAAATCTTCATCCAAAAAAGAACCATTCTCAACCAAAAAAAAAAAGAAATAGCAACAAAGTAGTTAACTTTCCTACAAAGAAGATTAGTTTTCAACAAAAAATGGTGAATTTTAAACTGCAAAAATGAATTTTCAATTTGAATTTTACACCAGGAGGACAACATTTTTTATGGAAACTGGAATTTTCAATAAAATTGTAAAATTTTTAATCACAGAGATGTATTTTTCACTAGAAAGATAAATTTTTATCTGAGAAGATCAATTTTCTATAGAAAATTGAAAACTTTTAACAAGAAAAATGAATTTTCAACTAAAAAGGATCATTTTTAACGAGCAATTCAATAGTTGAATTCTTGTTAAAAAGAATTAATTTCAAGCGGAAAAAAATTATGTAAAATTTCCTATATTTCTTTCAAATTCCTTAAACCTAATGAACTGATTTTTCCTGTCTCTAAATAATTTATTCCACTCTCATCGATTTTACGGTCGATAAACTTATTGAAAATTACAGTTGTAAAATTGATTCTTATAAAATACGTTTCTTGAACTGATTTTCATAGAAACTCCTTAAAGTAAAAGTAGATAATTTTCGAATACCAATGACAATTTTATGACCGCGTTTTGGTTATTTAAATTTATGAAAAACAGGCAAATAGGCTTGAATGGCAATGAGTGAACATGAGATTTGGCACTAAGATTTGTTCACGTCACAAATAAGTTTCACTGCGATATTGAGAATGACTACTGAAGATTTTCGCAATTCTTGTATTGCAGCGCAATTTTGTACCGCTATTGCATAAGTTTACGTCTGACTGTAATCTTGAATACTATGCTTGAACGCATTACCGCAGCTAGGGACGTGCAATTATATTTCGAGTTTTACGGCTCTAATGGATGTGTAACGGTGAAAAATATCGCGGTTTTCCAGGGGGGCCGTTTTGCGGAATTCGTGAGCCAAATCTGCCTGGCATTCTCAAAGGACGAACGAATTGCGACACTCTGCTTGTCTGCTTTCACAATAATGCTTTATTCTCATTGTGACACATCTTGGGCTGGCTAAAACAGAGCTATGAAGACAGATTTTGACTAACTTGAATTAAAAAAAAAAACAGAGTGACAGTGGGGCCAAAAAACAGTGTGGCAGTGGGGCCGAAAAAACAGTGTGCCTGTGATGCCAAAAAACAGTGTGGCAGTGGGGCCAGTAAACAGTGTGACAGTGGGGCCAAAATAACAGTGTGGCAGTGAAGCCAAAAAATAGTGTGATAGTGGGGCCATACGTCAGAACTGAAACTTTCAAATTTTGTGTCAGGAATCGTTACGAGTTTTGAGGAGATCGCATGGTGAATAAGTGCAGAGAGAGAGAGAGATCATATATATCAAGGTGGTCCAAACATTTTTTCTTCGAATTGCGACACACTGCTTGTCTGCTTTCACAATAATGCCTTATTCTCATTGTGACACATCTCGAGCTGGTTAAAACAGCTACGGGGACGGATTTTGACTACGCAAATTTAAAAAAAATGAATTTAAAAAAAAAGTGTGGCAGTGGGGCCATACGTCAGAACTGCAACTGAAATTTTTCATGAGGAATCATTATGAGTTTTGAGGAGATCACATAGTGGAAGAGTGCAGAGAGAGAAAAAGAGCATATACATCAAGGTGGTCCAAACATTTTTTCTTCGAATTGCAACACACTGCTTGTCTGCTTTCACAGTGATGCCTTTCCCTTATTGTGACACACTGGACTTGGTGAAACAGAGCCCTGAAGACAGATGTTGACTAACTTAAATTAAAGGAGAAAAAAACTGAATTAGAAAAAAAGCAATGTGGCAGTGGGGTCATACAGTAGAACTGAAGCTTTCATTCAATTGCGACACTCTGCTTATCTGCTTCCACAATAATGCCTCATTCTTATTGTGACACATCACGGGCTGGTTAAAACAGAGCTGCCAAGACAGATTGTACCTAACTAAAATTTAAAAAAAAATGAATTAAGAAAAAAAAAACAGTGTGGCAGTGGGGCCGTACGGTGGAATGGTAATTTTGAATTTTTTTGTGAGGTATCATTATGAGTTTTGAGGAGATCGCGCGATAAGAGAGTGCAGAGAGAGAGAGAGATCATACACATTAGGGTGGTCCAAAATTTTTTTCTTCAAATTTATATGAATTACGCCCAGAAATTTTTTTGAATCCACACAAAAATAAATTCTGTTTTTTTTCAATGATGTTTAGAGTGGCAAAAGCCCCATGAAGTTCAACACGTATTTCCCATAAGAAAAAAAGTAATTTTTGCAAATTTTATAAAAAAAAACCCTCAAGATTAGCTGAATCCAGACTGATAATTAGAAGTTCACTTCAATTGTTTAAACAATTAATTATTGTTTTTAGCAATTTTCTCTTAGAATCTACATAGAAAATTACGGTTTTTCCCAAAATTTTTCACTTTTTGTCCAATTTTCAATTAGAAAAGGTAACAGTCAGTTAATTTCAACTAACATAATTGTTTAAACAATTTGTTATAATTGGTTATAATATTCTCTTAGATTCGTGCTAGAAAATTGCAGTTTTTTCTGAAGTTTCCAACTTTTTGTTCACTTTTCACTTGAAGTAAGTTAAATCATTAATTCAATTTACTGAAAATAATTATTTAAACAAATTTTTATTGTTTAAAACTATCTTCTTCTTTACTGATGCAATATAGTTGCGGTTTCTTCTGAAATGTTTGAATTTTCACCCACTTTTTACTAAATAAGGTAATAATTAATTCAAGTTAACAAGCATTCTTATTTAAACAATTTATTATTGTTTATAACTATATTCTCTCAAAGTAATGATAGAAATTTCCTTGTTCCTAAAATTTTCACACAATTTTGAACAAAACCGCTAGCTTACACAGAAGACAAAAACCATGAATGGAATAATCAGAATGAGATTGGAAAACTGGATGCGTGAATGCAACAATAATTATTTAAAAAATTATTATTGTTTATAACTATCTTCTCTTAGATAAGTGCTAAAAAGTTGTGGTTTTTTCTGAACTTTCAAGCTTTTTGTCCACTTTTCATTTGATAAGGCAATAATTAATGCAAGTTAAAAAATGCTTATTTAAACAAATGATTATTATTTATAACTAACTTATTCCAGAATCATGCTAAAAAGTTGCCGATTTTTCTGAAATCTTTTGAAAACAAATAATTAATACTGATAGATTGATTTCAGCAGGAAGGCTTTCAGTAGTATTTTAAGGAAAATTTAAATTCAATATGATCCATGTAGAAAATTTGAAGAATATTTCAAATCTCTGTTTCATTTCAGAAAAATACATTCACAAAAAAAGAGATTGTTTGAAACATGATTCTCTCTTATTTTTATTTATTATCTGTTCATAACTGAAAAGGAAAAGGAAATTTAACATATCAGGAAAAAATTTTAAACAAAAAATAATAAATAAAGAAAAAATAATTAAATAAAGAAAAATTCTTTATGAAAAAGTTAGATTTTCAAGCCGACAATATGAATTTCAACCAAAAAGCTCATTTTCATTCAGATAGTTAAATTTTCTACAAAGATAATTCAATTCGTAACCCAAAAAAAAATGTTAAAAAAAATTCTCAAATTTTTCAGTCAAAAATTTGAGAATTTTCTACAAAATAGTTAAATTTTCACCCAGAAAATATGAATTTTCAACTGAAAAAGTTCCATTTTAAACCAATAGTGGAATAGACAATTTTCAGTTGAAAAATTACTTTTTCATAAAAAGTAAACCAAATTTGTAAGAAAATAGTTCAATCTTCAACCAATAAAGTGAATTTTCAGCGAAAATTATGAATCTTTGACTTGAATAGTTAAATTTTCTAGTTAAAAAAATTAGTTTTCAAGAAAGAAAAACTATTTTTTAAATTTCATTATTTAATTGAAAATTCAACCATTTTGTGGGAAATTAACCTAATATTAAAAATTCAACTTTTTTTCTAGAAAATTCGTCTTTTTGGTTCAAAAATTGCTTCGTTTCGGTAAAAAATGTAACTACTTTGGATAAAAATGGAAATTATTTGGAGGAAAATTTATCTTCTTCAGATGAGAATTCAACTATTTTGTTGAAACTTCGTCCTTTTTTGTTGAATTAAACTCTCTATGATTTAAAATTAAGTTTTTTGGTTGAAAAATTTACTGTTAAATTATTCTTTGAAAATTCATATTTTTTGGTTGATAATTTATCTGCTTCGTTAAATGTTGAAAAACTTGGTTGAAAAAACAATTTTTTGTTTAAAATTCTTCATTTTAGTTAAAATTCTTTGGTTGGAAATTAGTTTTTTTTTGTGAAAAATAATTTTTTCCACTGCAAATTTAACTATTTCAATAGAAAATTTCATTTTCAATTGGTCATTTTGGTTTAAAAATTCATCTGTTTTAGTATACATTTTTTTTAAATCAAAATAAAAACTTTTTTTCGAAAATTAATTTTTCTTTGGTCGAGGATTCAGAATTAGTTAAATAAATTTGGAAGCAAAAAATAAACAAATTTTCAACAAATGAATTTTCAACCAAAGAAACTAATTTTTGGACAAAAAGATGAAGTTTCAACTGATAAGAGTACTCTTTTACAAAAAAAATGGATTTTCAACAAAATATTAAATTTTCACCGAAAACAGATAAATGTTCAACTAAAAATTGAATAGTTAAATTTTCATTTAAAAAATTAATTTTCAATAAAATTCAAGTAAATTTTCAAAAAAATAGTATAATAATTTTCAACCAATAAGAATAAATTTCTATCAAAAAAGATCAATTTTCGACAAAAAATGGAAGTTATATTTCCAATTGAAAAAATTAATTCCAAATAAGAAAAATCTCATTTTCTACCCAAAAGATCAATTCTCAATAAAATAATTCAATTTTGAAATAAAGAAGATCGATTTACAAACCAAAAATATAATATTTCAATTTGCAGTCAGAAAATTAAATTTTAAAAAAAGCGAGTTTTCAGCAAAATTAATTTATTTTCAACTAAAAATATAAATTTTGACCAAATTGTGGAATTTTCAATCCAGAAGACGAATTTTCTATCCACAAAGAAAAGAATTTTCAACTAGATAGTTTTTTTTTCAATGAGAGAAATTACTTGTTAAAGAAAATAGAATAGTTAAATTTTTTACTAAACAGATAATTTTGTAATGAAAAATATTACCTTCCTTTGGAAAAAGGTGAATTTTCCACCCGAAATTGAATAGTTAAAGTGAATTTTCAATTTAAAAAAATTAATTTTTAATCGATTACATATATTTTAAACTAAATAAATTTCAACTGAAAATAGAATAGTTAAATTTGTAGTAAGAAAATAAATTTGCAATAAAATTGAAGTAAATTCTAAAAAAAATATTATAATTTTCAACTAAGAAGATTAAATTTCTATCGAAAAGGATAAATTTTCGACAAAAA
>CAKNXH010058530.1:27951-87041 GCA_932178445.1 Andricus quercusramuli | reverse complement strand
TGGCGTGAAATGTATAATCGCGGAACTGACGAATTGATATGCAAGCTATATATATATATATATATATATATATATATATACAAAGGTGTTAAACATACATATATTTATCTATTCTACACATACCTAGTATAAAAATAATAATCATATGAGCATTTAAATGCATACTTGAGGTACAGCTCATTACGTTCCATTGATGAAATAGCTGAAATACGTAATTTGACGATCTCTCGGAAACAGGATCAGCTAGGACTTCAATTCGAACGGATTTTTGATGTATTTTCGTGCCCGAATATCATCCCGCGAACCGATTTTATTGGCATTTTTGTAATATCTATTCGTCCTTCCTCACAACCGTGTCCATAGCTTCTTCAGTTTGAGTCCTGCTGTGGACTGTGACCCTCTTCGTATTCGCCTTCTCATATTCGGCAAATTTTTTGCCGATGATCTCTCCGACGCTTTTGGTTGCATCCTCGTGACCATGCTCCGCGTATTCCATCTTGAATTCGAGTTTAGCCATTATCCGCCTGGCCTCCTGCAGTCCATGCCTGATTGGCATGAACATGTTTTTCTTGGTGGCACAGAAACTCTGCATCTCCACCAACACACCGTTTAACTCCTCCATGAGCTTTCGACTCTCCTTCATTTTTTCTCTCCCAAAAATTAGGTCATGTCTGACATCCGTTCTTTGACTGGTGTCAAGTTCCTCGACCACGTGCAACTCACCCCCCCCCCCCCCCCATATCCTCACACACACTTCTATTTATATTTTTCTGATTCTCCATTAGAATTCCCACGAGTAGCTAGGGAAGTAAAAGTCCACCCCCGCAGAGCCCCGCATGTGCGGGTAAGGTCTGTATACTCTAGGAAGCGACTTGGTATTCTAGAGACACCGTATGGAACACCATACACCCTGGTGCCACGCAGTCTTCGGCACGATTGTTAACGCCTTGCCTTGGGGGTTTTCCCTTCGGGACCATCCCTGGACCATTGTCCGCGACTGCTTATTGAGTAGTGTAACTGTATTCAGCAGAAACCCTCGGTACAGGGCCCCCCTATCCGCAACCCGGGGACGCTCCCGGTAGCCTGGTCAAAGGCGCCGGGGTGTTCCTGGGAGTACCCTTTGGCTATGATTCTAGCTTTTCTTCTTTCCAAAACACCGTCCAAACCATATTTATTTGTAAGAACAAAACGACTGCCCATTACTTTGGATGATTCAGGTCTGTCAATCATATTTCATGTATCCTTCATTAGAATCGATTTTACATCATCATCCATGGCCACCATTCATTCGTCTAAATCTTGACTGGCCAATACTCGGTTGAGAGGAATTTCAGTTGCGTTGAAAGATATTTCGAAGAATTCTTCCAGTCTTGCTGCATCCAGTTGATCATCCTGTGTAAAACCAAGGAAATCCTCATTGTCAGAATCTAGTTGATCATCTCGGGCAAACCCACGAAAATCCTCGCTGTCGAATTCTTCATCACGATTGTTAGTAGTTCTTAGTCGTTCGAATCTGAGATTCCTCCAAGAATTTTACGTCCCTGGATATTACGACTTTCCTTTCGTTTGGTAACCAAACTCTGAAAGCCTTCGAGTTTGAGCTATATCCAACGAAGATACCTCTTCTTGATCGCGGGTCGAGCTTGCCCTTAATTGCCAAAACGTCTGAAATCGGTCACGTTCGGTGGTTCTCCAAACCAAGACTCGTAGGACGTCTTTCCATTGAGTTTACTTGTCGGTGATCTATTTCGGATGAAATTCGTCGTATTAACAGCCTACGCCTAGAGCGTTTCAGGCAATCCCGATTGTATCAAAAGACACCTCGCCATGTCCATCAATGTTCTGTTTTTCCGTTTAGAAACCCCATTTTGTTCCGGATGATAAGGAGCTGTTAGTCTTCGTGACATTCCGTGTTTCTGGAGCAGTTCGTCAAAATCCTTATTGACATATTCCTTTCCATTGTCGGACTGTAGGTATTTAATATTCTTACCTTGATGTGTGCTTATGAAAGCTCTAACATTTTCAAATTCATCCATTACTTGATTCTTTTGGCTTAGTAATCTAACCTCACACCACCTAGAAGAATCGCCGATGAAAATGACAAAATGGACTTTCTTTCCAAGAGAAGCCACACGCATCGGTCCACAAACATTGGAATGAATTATTTCTCCAACACTCGTCACTCTTTGCGATACTTTGAGAAATGGAAGTCGGCACATCTTTCCCTGCAGGCAGACAGCGCATTCGAAATCTTCATTAAATCCATTGACGTTGACACCCTTTATGTGTTCAGTCCTGATGGCTTCACGAAGAGATTGAATATTTAAATGTCACATGCGGATGTGCCAGTCTTCCAGAAAATTTCTCTGCGGCTTCCTAGTTTTGACATCCGTCTGAAAAATCTGCTTACACTCTGCATCGCTTGCTCCACTAAAAAGATATAGATCCTTTTCACGCTTTGCAGTAAGCAACACTTTTCCATAAATATCAACTATCTCGGCCTTGGTTTTACTGAAAATAACATCATGTCCCTTATCAGTAATCTTTGCGAGCGAGGCGAGATTAGTTCGTAAGTCCGGAACGTATAAAGTGTCACTGAATTGTATGACTTTTTTATTACCGTCTATTTTCGTCAAGGCTGTCGCCGTTCCCTTCCCGAAAATGTCCGTGCGTGCATTGATCGCCAGATTTAATTTTCCATATGCACTACCTTCACGAATTTTCGTAAAGGATTTAATATCATTACACATGTGGGATGTGCATATACTGTCGACGCACCAGGTATCACACTCCTCACTATGCCCGATTTTAAAAGATTCCTCTGTCAATAACACTTCAGACGTTGCTAGCAAACAGACATCGTCGGCACTAATTACAGCCTGTTCTTTAGGCTTCTTATTTTTCTTGACAGTTTTTCGCCCGATGTCTGATCGTACCACACTTAAAACACTTCGCGTTATAATCGTCCTTTTCCGTATTCTCGTGCCGATCTTGCCTGTATTTCATATTTTTATGCCCCGACTTCTTCGCGACCATCGCTATTTGTACTGTCTTGCTATTCGTATCTTTACGCGCGTCGAATTCTTCTCCGATTTTTATTCGAAGTACTTTTAAAGTCGGTAATTCATCTCAAGATGACATCACACACCGAAAGTTCTAAAAACTTTCCGGTAAACTTCGCAAACACAAGACCGACAATAAATCATTAATTTCGACTTCCAGCTCTGCCAACTTGTCCACCGTATCAAAGAAACTTCGACAATGTTCTTGTGCATCATCTCCTTCAAACATTTTCAGAGATATTAACTGATTTAACAGGGCGACTTTCCGCGCTGGGCTCTTGGACTGGTATATGGCCTCCAACCTAGACCAAATTTCTCGCGCGGACGTACAAGACTTTATTTGTTTAATCTCGGTCGGATTCATTACAAGCATAATATCCGACAGTGTTTTCAAGTCGGCTTGTACCCATCTAGCCACAGCTTCTTGTGATCGCACATTTCCTTCTAGCACCTCAGGCTTTACGACACTTCCTGAAACGTAACCCCACGCGTCATTTTGTATAAAAATTGCGCGCATCTGGAGTTTCCAGGTATCGTGATTGTCTTTATTAAGCACTTCGAATTTCACCCCGGTTGCGCTCATCGTTGCGATACACTATAGCACGCGTTCTCTAAATGACATTACCCAACAAATTCACCACAGCCACCTGAGTTCTTGATACTGAAATCAAAGTTCCTTCGAAAATATTTTGTACGCAATGATAGATTAAGTGACACGCCGGGAGCTAAAACGTCCCATAGTTTTGTCACGAGCAAAAATGTCAAAAAAATATTCCACGCGTAAAAATGTTCCAAACAAAACTCACGGGCAAAAATGTCACAACGGTTTTCAACGCGCAAAATTGGCAAAACAGAAACTCACGGGCATAAACGTCAAAAAAATATTTGACGCGCTAGAATGTCAAAAACAAAACTCACGTGCAAAAACGTCAAATAGATTTTCAACGCGCCAAATTGATCTTTTACAATTTTACAAATAAATTCACGGGCTGATCCGTCACGGCACAACTTTCGATCGGCATAATTTTCGTATTATTACTTTGAGTTCTTTCTAATTTGATGTTATTAATTTTCAAACAAAATTCTCAAAAAATCAAGTAAAACTACACTTTGTATAATAAGAAATGCCGATAAATAAAGAAAAATAATTAGAACTTGATGATTTTAAATCACTATTTTTAATAGTAATATTTTTTTTTTCAAACTTTTTCTCGGGTGAACCCGGTTTTTCGTCATAGCCACGGACTAAGTCAAGTGACTGATGAGATGAAGATGTTATAAGTTATTTCAATACGTTGTTTGAAATCATTTACGATGATGTTGTAGGTACAAAATTAGAAGCATGGTGTAGTTTGCAGTTTGGCTTTGCCGCTGTTATCCTTACACAGTGGCCGTGAGTGTTGAAGGTGACACCAGTCGCCTCTGGATACTTTCTTAGAGCTACCATGTATCACGCCATAGGTTCTTAGTCACTTTCTTCCTGATGGTCTAGGAAGTTCCTTACAATGCGACAGGTATTTAATAAAACCGCCTTTTGAGCTGCCGCCATTACCCTACTGACTCTTGCATCTTGCGTGCACATTGCCTGTAGCCGAAATCACAATATGATGAATAGATGCATGTTTCACATTCCTCCATATTGCCTTAACTTCATGCCTTAGCTCGCTATACTTATGAATCTTGGTTGTATAGGTTGCCTGCAAATTTCGGTTAAGCGGACAAGCAATGTCGATGATGTAGACTCTTCCACCTTTTTTCTCTCGCATCACGATGTCAGGTCGATTGGCTCGGATGTAATGATCCGTCTGGATAGTTACATCCCAATATAAGATGTAATCTTCATTTTCTAAAACGGACATTGGAATGTATCTATAAAAAAGGCATCCATTCTGTTAAGAGTCCTAGGTTTAGGGCAAGTTGTTGATGTATAATGCCCGCCACATCATTATGTCTGTGCGTATATTCTCTTTGAGCCATTACGCGACAACCATCAATAATGTGCTCGATGGATTCGTTGGTATCTCCACATAATCGGCACCGGTCAACCACGTCTTGATGTAACACGTGTTTGCGATAATTCCTGGTGCTGACAACTCTATCCTGAATCGCAATGACGAATCCTTCCGTTTCTGGATACAGGAGTCCCTTTCTCAGCCAAATATTGGATGCCTCACTATCCACGTCATATTGATCTAGCGTTTTGGGGTGTTCGCTGTGGATGGCTTTCTGTCTCCATTGCGTTTCTAATTCCTCTATGTTTTCTGCCCTGATATTCAAGGCCTCCTCTGAGGACAAATTCAAGGGCGTGTAGACAAGATCCGCTTTACAGATGGTGTTGTGAAGCGCAACATCTCGCTTACTGTTAAAATAGTTTCGCAACTGTATAACTTGTGACTCACACAGTTTTCTGACATCTACAATGCCCCTACCCCCTCTATGTCGTGGTAGAACTACCCTTTCAACTGCCGAATTCCTGTGGTGCATTCGGTGTTTCGTCATTTCTACGCGGATGATTCTGTTTAATCGTTCGAAGTCAGTGTTCGACCATTTGATGAGCCCAAAGAAGTACGTGAGAACAGGGATGGCTTAGGTGTTGATTGCCCTGATCTTGTTTGCCGAGTTAAGAGAACTCTTCAGAACCAATCTGAGTCTTTTCGTGAAGGCAGTCGTTAGGCTTTTCTTAACTATCGTATGCTCAATACCCTTAGATTCGAGAATACCCAGATATTTATATGACTCGCCCTCAGCCATTGCCTCGATGTCATTTCCGAAATCGTTCTCAATCTCTGCGGTCCCTAATTCTCCTCTGGTTAAATGCACTGTTCGGCATTTATCTAGTCCAAACTCCATGTTGATATCATTGGAAAACTGCTTTGTAACATCAATCACTTGCTGCAGTTTCTCGTCCGAACTAGCGTATAGCTTCAGGTCATCCATGTATAGAAGATGGGTCACTTGATGACCATCCTCATTATCATTTACTCGGAACCCATAAGACTTGGTTGTCCATGATCAAAATACTTGATTCTTGTGCCCCAAAGCATCGTCGCACGACTTAGGAAGTCAATGATGCGTGGACAAATTTTGTATACTTTTAAGACTTCAAGCAAATAGTCATGTGGTACGGAAGGAAACGCTTGCTTGTAGTCAATGTATGCCATGTGCAAGTTCCTTTGGTGTTTACGAGCTTGCGTCATGGCAACAGCGTCTATAGTGACTAGATCTTTACTGCCTCGGGAGCTTTTACAACATCCTTTTTGTTTTTCTGTAAGGATGTCATTCTCGTCACAGTGAGAATATACCTTATCTGCTATGATAGCTGTAAGACATTTATATATTGTTGGAAGACAGGCTATCGGTCGAAATTCAGATCGATTTTGAGCGTCTGGTTTTTTAGGCAACATATACGTAGTACCCTGCAGCATAAAGCCTGGCATCAGATCTGGATGTTCGATGATCTTCTGAAAACACCGTGCCAACGCAGGATACACACTAGTCAGGTACTTGTACCAGAAATTGTGCACCATGTCCGGACCTGGTGCTTTACAGTTACATGCTTTTTTCAAAGCCGCTAAAACATCTAAAGCTGTGATGTTCGTCAGCTCCATTTCAGGGTTATTGCTTGCTCTTGCTTTCTCTAGTTGGAACCACGCAGTGTCCAAATTGCTTCTGTTAGTTTTTCCCCAAACATCTGACCAATAGTTAGTCATGTCCTCCAATGGAGGGACTTCGCTGTCTTGTTGGTTATTTTGCTTTACACTCAGTTCACGATAGAACCTTCTTTCATCTGCCTGAAAGGTTCGATTTTGTTGCCTTCTTAAACTACTTTTCTTGTACCGATGCAGTCTAGCAGTAAGAAGATCAAGTCTCTGCCGCTGGGAGTCTATAATCTCATCCAATATTGCTGGTGTCAATGTCTCGATGTACCGAGGGTGAATGATTTTAATAACATGGTGTAACAGCTTTCTGGTTCGATTTCCTTTCTTATATTGAGTCAGTCGACCCAATTTGCACCTTACATTGCTGATATCCATATCCAACCTGATCTTCCATGGCGGATCTCGCTGCTGTCTTGGGGCGAAGACTGCATTTATAAGCCTAGTTCTGTGGCCAAACATTCTAACGGTTGCCACAGCTGCACAGTATACAAGAGTTTGCACCTGTAACGCATTTTGTGTTGCGTTCAAATGCATAGGTAAAACCTTGATGTGTAGGTGTTCTATTAGTGCACGCAGATCATTTGTGATGTTCATCTTGGGCAGTGAATGCCTTTGTGTTGGTTCTACATGTCTGAACTCTAGTAGAGCATGACCAAAATTCCTTTCAAGGTGCTGTAGATTTTCTGGGACTTCGCTGTTCATATCATCGTTTATAATATCCGGATGTGGTTCTAGTCCATCCAGTACTTGATGTTCATTATCCCTAGCACCTATGTCTTCAGCTGCAATCAAGTTTTCGTTTTCCACATCTTCCAATGGAAGTTCATCAATAGGAAGCTGCTGTTCCACTTCCATTTCGATGGCAGATATTTCAACAGCCGAAAGCAATTTGTTTACAGATATTGAGCGTTTTTGATCTGCTAGCCCTGAGTACTTAAGTAAGAAGAGACGATGATGTTCTCTCCTCACACTTTGCCCACTTTTCTTTGCCAAAAAATAAAAGCGCATCACATCTCTGTTCATATGGTATGTCCATTTTAATCGCTTCCTTGGTTGTTGAACCTCGGCTTCTGGCACTGGTTGTATTAGGCCATCTACCTCCGGGGGATGTGGTGGTGCTGGATCATCACCAGGTTGAGGAAGAACATTAATTGCCACTGCTTGTTCGTGTGACGCGGCTTCCTCTAACTGCTGTTCATTGCCGTTGTTCTTCCACTCCAAATCAACCTGCTGTTTAATCTCCATTGCTCGATCTTCTGAGATGAGTAGATTAGTCGTGATGTCCTTCACCTTAGCGATAAGATCTCATAATGCGACTTTCTCTATTTGAGGATACTTTGCGGCAAATTTTGTTCTGAAATTTTGTCCTTTTTTGTGATGTTTCAAACTTCGCACTTTCATAATAGAGACGCATCAATTCCTCATTCATTGTGGTATCCCACTTGATGCTCTCCCACGGTATTTCTGTTGAAGTGGTTGGCTGCAAATAGTTAACGCTAGCCAAAGCATCCTCAGCAGACGCAGTTGATGTTTCACTGCTTACCGTATGTCGCAGATGTTCTTGCTGGCCAGCTGTTTGATTAGTGAGATCTGCCTGACCATCTCGCAGCTCACCATCACCACCGTCCCGCATGCTGTGGCCTCCAGCGGTGGCTCCAGGGGCGCCCCGACGATCCTCGGGTAGCGAAAAGCGTTTCAAAATTTTTTAAATTAATTTCAAAAATTTAATTTTTAATTAAAAATTTTAAATTTTTTAAATTAAAAAATATTATTATTTTATTATATATTATTAGTACTATTGTTTGACTTTCATCATATCATGGTTTATCCATTCTTGTAGAGAAAATACTTTTTTTACATTCTCATTCAATGAGAAGGTATTGGTTTTATGTAAAATTTGACATAGTCCGTTCTCATCAAATCTCCACGTTTTGAGAACCCCTGAGTCAGAAAAAATGATTTTTACGAAGGTGTGTGTCTGTCTGTAGTCTGCAGTCTGTAGGCACGATAAATTTCGAAAGACTGATGAAATTGGATTGAGCTTTGGCACACGTTTTGAAGGCGTAAGAAGGAAGAACAAGTTCGTTAACCAGCCATTTTTGACCATTGGTTCTGGTTTTATTCATCGAAAATATTATGTAAAAAAATAAAAAATTCCATTTTCCACCAAAACTATACGAGATATGAAAAAAAATTCTGAAAGTAAAATTGTTCATATCAAAAAGATGAACAAATTTTGTTGGAACCATTTTTTGTTAAGTTACATATTTTTCGTTTTATTCGTAAAAAATTCTATTAAAAATAAAAAATTCCATTTTTCGGCAAAACTATATAAGATACGAAAAAATTTTAAGAAGCAAAATTGTTTATATTTTGTTAATACCATTTTTTGATAAGTTACATATTTTTCGTTTTATATGTGAAAAATACTATTAAAAATAAAAAATTATATTTTTCGGAAAAACTATACAAGATAAGAAAAAATGTTGATAAGCAAAATTGTTCGTATTAAAAAAATGAACAAATTCTGTTCACACTATTTTTTCAAATATATAGCATTTTCAGTAAGTTAAACAAAAACTTTTTCTTAAGCAATTAGGCGTTTTTCTTTGGACTTTGATAAATTGTGCAGGTATTTCAATGAGAACGTCTTCCTTAAGGCGGATAGAGCCTTGAGTGAATAAACTTCATTTTTAATCTAAAAGCCAAAAAAAGGCCGAGCGCGAAGTGCGAGTTAAATATATTATCGAGCGTGAAGCGCGAGATACAACAACCGCGCGCCCTAGGCGCGCTCAAACTTGCGAGCAAACTTGCGAGCGAAAAACAAAATGTACTATTGACAAAGTTCTTGCTTCAGACAGCAGTTTTTCATACAAGAAATTCCTGTCATGTGTTTCATAGCGACATTTTAGAAAGATTAGAATCATTCATTTCCATTTCAATATAATAGATATAAATGATGTAATTTTATCGTTTTATAACTGTTATATAATAGAAATCTTCTCTTATAACTTCATACGGAATATTAATAGAGAAATTTCATTTACCTTTATTGTTCTTGTATCATATTGGTTGTTTTTTTTTCTTTCGAAGTGTTTGACATGTCCACCAAAATTACTTTTTCAATAATATTCCAACTTTGAATAAAAAAATTTATTCTTCTTTTATACCATGAAGCCATTTCCCTTTCGGGGTAGGAGTGACACTATCCGATTCGGGTAGTGTTTCTAGGTGGATACTTTCTTGTATTAAATAACTACAAGTGTGGGCTCACCACATCCACGACGGGCCAACAGCACGCAGTATTCCCCAATGGTCACTCATCCAAGTATTAACCGCGCCCATCACTGCTTAACTTCAGTGATCTTACGAGAACTGGTGTTTTCAGCGTGGTATCGCCCTTGAATTATAAATGTATCTTTCAAATTAATTATCTTTTTTAAAATGTCTTAAGTTTCAAAAACCAAATATAGAAGTCCAAGTCTTCAAATCCTTTTTGAAAATTATGTCATCTTGTTCATTGAAAAAAAAACTTTTCTTCGAGTAAAATTCCTTTTATTCACAGACATGAATAAAAAAGTAATATGAACACATTTTATGAAAAATTCAAACTATTACCCATGTTTTCTACACCAAAAATAGCACACCAAGAAAAAAATTCGAATTGAATGTTATCGCTATCCCCATTAGCTAAATCATAATCTTGAGCTGAGTTGGTTGTTCTCAAATCGCGATAAAATGATTGATATTTGGGATCGATATATTGAATCAATTGAATGAGATCGTTATACTTTTGGACTGTGATGGTACGTATTTCCATTCGGATAAAGAGGCGATAATTGAACATTTTTGAAATGTATCTCAGAAATCGTTCTTTTCCCAATTTCCACCTTACGGATCTGTTCGTCGTCGCATATCATATAAATAACAAATGGCCTCTCTCGATCGAGTTTGGTGGATCTGAGTTTGAACCAGTTGATTTTTTCATTGTGCACGTCGATCTTTCGATTGACGATTAGTTGTTGCAACTCCTGTGATGACACAAAGTCTGTGGTTTGCATTTTAGTGACCTCAATTTTGGATCTTTTTTTTTGATTTTTTGATAATCTCTATCCAATGATCCGGGTCATTGATGATCTCATGCAGTTTCCGCTCTTTCTCAATTAATCCGAAATATCTATCACAGCTATTATAGCTATGCCCAGATAAAAAAAATTTCTGTTCCATCAAATCGAAGCTGCTCGAAGCCAAGAAGTGCTTCAGTAAAAGTGTGACTTTTATGTTTCGATTCTGCCCCCCACATGAATCGGAATAAAGAATGATATGCTTTGTTGCTTCCGTGACGTGATTTTTCAAGTGAATCTTCAAACATGAAGCGATCTCTTGTGCTACTCTTCCAGCAACATTTTCCGACCAGATGTACATATAAGCTATAAGAGAATGTTGATAATTGTAATGGTTTCCATTTTTTTTAAATTTTAGTTCTGCCAACAAATATTTAATCTTTTCAATGTATTTTTAGTATCTTATACAACAAAAATTAAGGGTATGAATCGATGATTATTAAATCAGGATTGAGGGTGTGCGGGTTCCCGACTTTTCGGTTTTGGATCGTGTTCGGGTTTTTTTCGGGTATAGCAGGGAAACTTTAAAGTTTCGAGTACCCGAAAAAATCGGGTCACCGGAAAATTATCGAGTCATTTCAAATCATCGGTTCCCATTTCTCATGAATGTTTCAATCTTTAAATTAAATAAATCAACATTTTTTCAATTTTCGATAAATTTAAAGAGAAATATAATCGATCTTGAGAAGCTAAGGCATTTTTAGTTTTCCCAGTAACTCAATTTCAAAAGGACTTGAGCTTTTTCGAGAGACCCAACGTTTTCTTGTATTCCAGATTTGGGTATTGATTTCTGGTATGCTCACGAGCATGAGAATATGCTCGAACTGTATGTGCTTTGAGAATTTCATGAGCATTTATGAGCATTTTGAATTTGGATTGAAAAAATCGTATTTTCTATCATTATTAATAATGATTACATTCTTTAAATTTCGCGGGAAAAAGGATTTGCTTGAAATTGGAAAGGGTGCTACATTTTGTTTCTAAATATATTTAAAATACTTTTTAGCTATGGTTCCAAGTCAACGAAAAATTTTCAACCAAAGAAATGAATTTTTAACTGAAATGTCAAATGATGAATCTTCAACCAAAAACATGAATTTTTAACCAAATTGTTATTTGAATTTTTAACCCAAAAGATTAATTTTCTACCAAAAAAGACTCATTTCCAACTAAGTACATGAATTTCCATCTAAAAAAAAATCAATTTTCAACCAAAATTATAACAGTTAAAATGTCAGAAAAGTAAAGGTTTAACAAAAAAAGAAACGAATTTTCTACAGAATATTTTTTTTTATAACAAAATTAATTTTTATCCAAAAATAAAAGAATAAAATTCTTGGTTGAAACAATCAATTTTCAACAAAAAAATTAATCCTCAATAAAATAATTCAATTTTAAACTAAAAAAGATCATTTTACAAATCAAAAATATAATATTTCAATTTGCAGTCAGAAAAGTAAATTGAAAAAAAAGAGTTTCCAGCCAAATTTATTTATTTTCAACTAAAAATATGAATTTTCAAGCGAAAATGGACCAGTTATATCTACAGTAAAAAAATTAATTTTTAACTAAAAAGAAACGAACTTCCAACTAAAGAAATTAATTTTTATTTACAATGATGTTTTTTCAACCAAAAAAATGAAATTTTGAGCAAATGATGGATTTTTTAATACAAAAGATGAATTTTCCATCCACAAAAAAACGAATTTTCAACTGAATAGTTTTTTTCAGTGAGAGAAATGAATTCTTAACAAAAAATAGAATAGTTACATTTTTTACAAAAAAGATAATTTTCTAATGAAAAAGACTACATTTCTATCAAAAAAGGTAAATTGTCCACAAAAAATTGAATAGTTAAAGTGAATTTTCAACTACAAAAAATTAATTTTTAACCGAATACATAAGTTTGAAACTAAAAAGATAAATTTTCCACCAAAAATAAAATAGGGTAATTTTTAGTTAATAAATTTTTTTTGAAAGGAATTTCCAATCAAAAATATGAATTAGTCACCAAGAAGATTAAAAATTCTCCCTCAAAATCCAAATTTTCAATAAAATACAGGAATTTTAAACCAAATATTTGAATTTTCAATTTAAGAAGATAAATTTTGAACCAAATATGTACGAGTTAAGTTTCCAATGAAAAGAATTAAGAAAACATATTTTTCAACAAAATAATTGCATTTTTAACAAACGAAACTAAGTAGTTGAATTTTCTACCAAAATAGATGAATTCTCGACGAAAAACGTGATGAATTATATTTCAGCCACAAAAAGGATTCTAATTGTATATCAAAAATAGTTGAATTCAGCCAAAAAATATTATTTTTCTACAAAATGATTCGAATCCTCAAGCAAGACTGATCAATTTTCAACCAAATATTTGCGATTTTTAACCATAATAATAAAATTAATTTCAACTTAAATTTGTCGGAAATTTCCTAACTCTGTATTAAAAAAGGACATGTTTATTTCACTAGAATGTTTTTGTAAAACTATATGTATTTTTTATGACATATATTTGATTAAAAATAAATGCTTTAAATTCTCTTAAATGCTCTATAAATACTCTGTTCAATCTTAAATGCTGAGCATATTATCAAGAGCATTTGCTCAACATAAATTCTTGTGCATTTAAGAACTCTAGGTATCCGAATACTCTTTGGCCTGCTAGTAAAAAAAATTAGATACCTTTATAAGATTTTTCCGAATGTGTAACAAGAAGACAATTGCCTATTTGTTTGATCGTCACTATGTGAAACAGGGGAGTGTGATTTAAATTCCGAATACAGAACACAATTTTTTGAATTTGAACAATTTAATGATTGAAATTTTTCTGAAATGTCGTTATGAAACTCTTGACAGCAATTTCTTGTATGAGAAACTGCTATCTGGAGCAA
Organism: Andricus quercusramuli; assembly: GCA_932178445.1. NCBI lineage: Eukaryota > Metazoa > Arthropoda > Insecta > Hymenoptera > Cynipidae > Andricus > Andricus quercusramuli. Next base: position 73,296 of record CAKNXH010058530.1, on the reverse strand, counting down.
GAACCTTGTTAACAGTACATTTTTTGTTGAATGATTTCGAGGCAAAAAGCACCGTGTGCACCTCAGGACAAAAATATACTATTTTTGCCCTTAGATGCACAATGTACTATTTTACATCATTCGATTCTGAAAGAAATTCTGTATTTTTCCACATTAAAAACAGAAGTATTTTCCCTACAAGAATGGTCAAATGATAATAATGATGAAAGTCAAAAAATATTATTATTATCAAACAGTTATTATTATTATCGCCAACGGCGATACTACGCTGGAAACACCAGTTCTCGTAAGATCACTGAAGTTAAGCAGTGTTGGGCGCGGTTAGTACTTGGATGGGTGATCGTTCTGGAATACTGCGTGCTGCTGGCCCGTCGTGGGTGTGGTGAACCCACACTAGTAGTACTAGTAGTAAATAATCCACCTAGAAACACTACCCGAATCGGGTAGTGTCACGCCTACCCCGAAAGGGAAATGGCTTAATGGTATAATGGTATGGTGTATTTTTATGATTTCTAATGCAGCACTCGAATCGAGAATTATTTCTGCATTTTTTTACGTTTTTGAATGAATTTTTTCTTTTACTTTTTTGATAACAATGTTGTATTGGTTCTTAGATGAAACACTTTTTCTTGATTTTCTCGATTTCAAGTCCTATGAAGTTCCAAAATTTGTACTTAGAACGACAGAACATTCATTTAAAATATAGGAAAAAGTTTTGAACATAAAACTTTGATGGACAGTATAATACTTTTTCTATATTTTCAAGTGAAGACTATCGTACGATTTCGTGAAGTTAACATTTTTATGAATTAACTTACGTTTAGATATGAAATAGAAGTACAAAGTCAACTATATAAAAATTTCACCAAGTTTTGACGTTTTTTCTTCGTCAGTAATCTGGACTAAAACTTGTCTTTGTTTTGAGCTATGAGTTCTTTTTGACGGTTGAATTTTTTTAATTGCAACGATTTCTAATTACAGCTATCAAAAATGAAGGTTAGAAATCATAAAGGAAGATCGGCATTTCTTATTATACAAAGTGTAGTTTTACTCGATTTTCTGAGAATTTTGTTTGAAAATTAATAACATCAAATTAGAAAGAACTCAAAGTAATAATACGAAAATTGTGCCAATCGAAAGTTATGCCGTGACGGATCAGCCCTGAATTTATTTGTAAAATTGTAAAAGATCAATTTGGCGCGTTGAAAATCTATTTGACGTTTTTGCACGTGAGTTTTGTTTTTGACATTTTAGCGCGTCAAATATTTTTTTGACGTTTATGCCCGTGAGTTTCTGTTTTGTCAATTTTGCGCGTTGAAAACCTTTGTGACATTTTTGCCCGTGAGTTTTGTTTGGAACATTTTTACGCGGGGAATATTTTTTTGACATTTTTGCTCGTGTCAAAACTATGGGACGTTTCAACTCCCGGCGTGTCAAGTGCACGATAATTAAGTCAAAACAGTTTATAACATTTATATTTCAGAGAATAACAAAAAATACAAGCTTAGGTACCAAGGTAACACAACACGGACAAAAGAAGTAACACAGAGATTGTATCGTATTCAAATTTAAATCTTAACAATAACGTTTAAAATCTTTCTCTAAAAAATAGGTGTGTCTCGAAAATATCGAAAGTATTATTGTCGCTTTTCCTTAATGCTGATTGGCTGATTTGAAAAACTCGAAGGAATGTAGCCGAATTCACATACATAACGAAACACCGAGTTTCAGTTTATTAATATTTATTAATTTAAAATGTTATTATTACATTTCCAGTTAAAATAATTGATTTTCAACCAAGAAAAAGAGAATTTGCAACAAAAAAGTTAAATTTTCAACCAAACTGATGAATCTTTGATAAAAAATATAATTTCCAACAGAAAGTGTAATAGTTGATATTTCCGTAATTTTTTTTTTATTTGTCAATAAAAAACTGTTAAATAAAACAAAAAAATACGAATTTTCAACAGAAGAGTTAAATTGTTAACCAAGAGAGATTTTTTAATCAATACAGAAAAAAAGCTCATTCAAAATGTTGAGTTTCTAAGTCATTAAGACGAATTTAAAGAAAAGTTAAATTCACAACCCAAAAATTTGGATTTTCTATAAAAATAATTGAATTTTATACTAAAAAATACGAGTTTTCAACAAAATTTGTTGAATTTTTAATCAAATAAATGAAATAGTTAAATTTTCAACCCAAAAGGTTATGTTGCTACCAAAAAAGACAAAATTTTAACAAAATAGATCAATTTCAACTAAAAAATATCAATTTTCAACAAAAAGCCGAATAGTTTAATTTTTAGTTAGAGAAGTAAGTTTTTAACCAAATAAAATAAATTTTCGACGAAAAATGGAGTAGTTTAAATTTTTAGGTGAAAAAATTAATTTTCGATGAAAAAAAATCTAATTTTCTACTAAAAAAGAATAACTGTTAACAAAATACATGAATTTCCAACCAAATATTGTATTTTTTATTGGAGTTTTCAACTAAATAGGTTAATTGTCTATCAAAAAGATTAAATTTTTGTTTAAAAAATGGACAAAAAAATTAGTCAAATTTTTAGCTTGAAAAAATAATTCTCAATGAAAACACTAATTTTCAACCAAGTATTTTAATTTTTAATGGAATTTTTAACCTAATTGTTCAATTTTCAACCGAGAAGGTGAATTAGTCACCAAGAAGATCAATTTTCTACCACAAAAGACAAAGCTTCAACAAAATACAAAAATTTTCAAACAAATAGTTGAATTTTTAACTGATGAAGATTAGTATTCAAACAAACATGATATAGTTAAATTTGCAGTAAAAAAATTAATTTTCCGATAAAAAATTTAATAAAACCAAAATAGAATCAAAAAGATTGATTTTTAACAAAATTCATGAATTTTCAACCTAATAGTTGAATTTTCAACCGCAGAAGGAAATGTTCAACCAAACATGGAATAGTTAAATTTTTATTTCAAAAAGTAATTTAAAAATTTTTAACAAAATCGTTAAATTGTAAAAAATTAGTTCCTATTAATAGATTTTTTTCTAAATAAAGGATAATTAGTGCGGGCGTAGCGCGCAAAATGATTCAATATGAGTAAAAAAGCTTTCATGCTACTTACAGAAAGAAATGATTATGAAATTTCTATATATTTTTCCAGCTATTTAGCGCTAATCGATACTCCGTGCGGATTTGATCCTAAGTAGTAGTAGTAGTAGTTTTATTAATAATCTTGTTTTCTGGTAACATGTGTTTTTTGTTATTTATGCCCACATATAGAGATTTTTTCATGCAGCCCGATTAGCCGGTGGAACAAATGAATACCCTGCAACTCCTACTTTCAAGCAAATTTATCAAATTCTCACAGTCTTTAGCATTGTAAAACCACCCAAAAAGGGAAACTGTTCCTCTATTGATAATAGACCCATTAAACCTCTTATATCGCTTTCTAGGCTAAATGAGATATATAAACCCAATAGCAAAAATGTTCTACAGGATATTAAAGATAAGCTGAAGTATGTAATCAATTCTTCAGATCCTGATTTTAGTGACTTTTGCCATACATCTGTCTCTGAAGAGAGCAAAGAAACCGTTGCGATTGTTGAACCAGAATTAATCGTAAATTGTATGAATTATTATGTGACTGGCACTATCTGCAGATACATGTTTGATCACACGAAATGTAAAGACTGCAAACAAGCATTCACTTCACCTTCTGAGAATGATTTGACACATAAAGATCCAGAGGAAACGCTTGATCATCCAAATCTAGTCATTTTTAAAATTATTCAAATTATTGAATTCACTTTTGTAAGACATTGCCGATTCAACAATGTGTTCGACTTGATTCTCAATGATTTACAAACGAATACAGTCTTTTCATTCCCATGTTCCACGCATTCAAACGATGTTTTAGCTTTTATGATGAAACAATATTCACAAATGCGAATGAGAGAATTTGTCAAACGAACAATGTTGGAAGTCGAAAAGGGTAATTTTGCGAAAAAGATAGTCGCGAAATTTTGTAAAACGTAGTTTTGCTTAATTGTATTTAATAAATTATTATTTTTTTTTTTGTAAATAATAATTCAAATAATTATATTTATTTAAATAAATTAACCTGGCATTTATTACTCCTATTTCCTCTCCTATTGTCGAAATTGACAGTAAAGTTAATAGCTTTAATACTGATAATATTTCAACCGTTTAACGATCAATACAATATACTGAATATTAAAAATGATGATTTTTATCCATTCTTGTATATTTTTATTATAATGAAATAATACATTAGAATCATTCAAGTCATTAATAATTTAAAAACTATTTTTTATATTATCATTTCAGGACATTTAGTTTATTTGTTTCGAACGCTAAAGACGTAATCTTTATATTTTACCATTTAATTCTACTTGTAAATTAAAAACCTTTAAACCCGACATTTCCAGTGTATGCTAGGTCTATTTTTTAATCCTGTGTATTTTTTTTTAAATTCTAGAAACAGTTCATCCTTGCTTAATTCAAGCTTAAAGTTTTTAAATTATCCACAAACGTCCAAAATATTACAAGAACTGCGAAAAATACTAAATCTCCCATGATTCTAATCAGCTTTCATTCAAATGTAGGGTGTCACGGTAGTGGCGCCAGTGTTTCATTTTCTGCCGTCCTTCACAAAACTGACACAGCGCATTTGCATGGTGAGTCACATCCCTGATGCTTGTTGCATTGTAGCAGGTATTAACTCATTTTATTTTACGGATACGCATTTCTGCACTTCTTCCCTAAGGTAACCCCCTCCCGAAAAAAATTAATACGCGCAACTGTTCAGTAAAAATGAGACTCATACATTTATCCCGTTGGAATTAACCGAAACATAACAATTTGGAAATCCAAACCATAATTGTTACTGCATATTCGTGAAAGATGGAATGCCGCACATTTATGCGCACAACTGCACAGTAGATACTACATTCATGTATTTTTCCTGATAGAATTAACCGAAATGTCACCCTGTCCGACTTTTATTCTGTACGATCGAATTGTTTATTTATACTAGGTCATCAATTGGGTCTATAAAAATGGTGAAACGCATAGACTTTATGTAACTTTTTGGCAGAATCAAATTGCGCTATTAATTTTTCCGTATCTCGCATTTTAAAATAAATTGTTTGAAAAAATGAAGATTATTATTTTTAATCATCTATTAGCTTTTCCGTTATTAGTTTTCCAGTTACTTTATGATGAAATAATGTTATGTTATGGGTACATATAGAAATGGAGAAACACATAGACCTTACGTAATTTTTTAGCAGAATTGAATGGCGCTATTAGTTTTTCTGTATCTCGCATTTGAATAAACTGATTGAAGAAATAAAAATTATGATTTTTAATCGTCTAATAGCTTTTGCGTTATGAGTTTGCCAATTATTTCATGATTGGATATATTTATGGAAATTTTAAAGACTTACTGAAATTGTCATGAAAAAAAAAAAAATTTGATTTTATATTGACTATTTTATAAAATTGATTCTGACTATTAAGCCTTGTATTTGACTCGTTACATGTTTTTGGTGTTTTATTGATACATTTTATGTTAATTAGAGTGTAAAAAATCAAATTAAAAAGTTACATTTTTCCTTGGCACTTACATGGTACTTCCGTGAATCCCTTAAAATTTAGACGAATTATTTATTAAGTATTATTAACGAATAGAGTAAAAATAATTCCAAATTCGTAAATACCGCTGCGAAGTATTATGGGCGCCCAACACTGCTTAACTTCAGTGATCTAACGAGAACTGGTGTTTTCAGCGTGGTATCGCCGTTGGCGATAATACAATACTTATAATATACTTATAATATATATACTACAAATGTGAAAGCTTCTAATCTAACAAGGGGACCTTTAGGTCTGCTTTTTTTTTGTTTGAATTGATACTTTCGTCAATGAAAGGTACGTACCAGAGGTTTTCTGAGAAAAATCAAGAAGACGCAATTTTACCCATTTTCGAGAGAAATGCATTACAAAAATTGCAAAACCGATGGTCATTGAGCCGGTGTAAATGTATATCGAAGAGTCGGTAGCTCCCTGGTAGATCGCTCGGCTGATAGCTGCAAGGTTGCGCGTTCGATTCTTGCTATCCATACTTTTTTTATCCATTAAAATGCTTGTTTATTCCATTTTTGAATAACATTTGATGAAAATTTACCGTTTAATGAAAATGAAAAATGAAAATTTAAATAATAAATACGAAATGCCAATGGATGTAGTGACTCATTTCATAGATATTTACTAACAAGGATCAGAATGGTCTTGAAAGTGTATTTTTTCACTTTGTTCCTACTTTGTTCCTACTTTAATTTAATAATATAGATACTGGAAACTATTGAAGAATAAAGAATTTTAATAAAATGCACAATTGTTCAAACGAGTGGTAATAAAAATACTATTAACAGAGTTTTTCATTGAAAGTAAGGAATAAATAATCATTATATGGTATAATATTATCAAATGTTATTCAAAAACAGAATAAACAAGCATTTTAATGAATAAAAAAAGTATGGATAGGGAGAATCGAACGCGCAAATTTCCGGCTCGAAAATAGGTCAAAATTGCGTCTTCTTAATTTTGCTCAGAAAACCTCTGGTACGTACCTTTCATTGAGGAGAGTATCAATTCAAACAAAAAAAAGCAGACCTTAAGGTCCCCTTGTAAGCGAGTTTCGTTCCCTTCATCTTTCACTTTCACTTCTCTTCTAGCTCATTCTTATTTTGCCATTTATCTACATCCATTCTTTCTCATTCACCCCTCTAGCACCCTGCAACTCCTTCATCCACTCATCAGCCATTCCATCATCCCATAGAATCTTTACCACATTCTCCTGCCAGCTTCCTTTATCTTCCATTTCTCTCCTACAGTACCTTCGGAAATTGTGCGCACGACTCGCGTGAGCGCTATTAAAAATCACTGCTGACTTCAAACGACGATATTTCGGCGAAAAAAAGAGATAGGGCATTTTTTAAAAAACAGTTGGAAAGCTCATGAAATTCCACGTCTATTGGTACCCAACAAATATTTTTTTGACCTTCTGAAAATAGTACAACACTTGAGAAGTTCAACAAAAAAAATTCAAGATTTTCTCAAATTTTCTACCTCAAATTCAACTTTTTGCACGACCTAGGAAAATTTTTTCAAAAACCTGAAAATTATACGACATGGAGCCCGAAATCTTATCTTTAATTTAAGCCAAGAAAACTTAAAAAATCTTCATGGGTGCCCGAGACATGATTAAAAATGTTCAATCGTATCTGAGCTCAATTTTAATCGACGATCACGGTTCTCGGGCGGTCTTCCACTCGCCTCCTTCGTTGAAGCAGGACCGAATAGGCCACGCACAGAGGTGGCGCCTAACTGGACATTGTCCTATTCTTTTATATGGAGATAATATTAGATTCAAATCATTGTTAACAATTACAAATAACAATAATTTTTTTTTCATTCACCATAATTTGAAATAAAAATTACTAATGAAGAGAACCAAAAGTATAAGAGGCGCCACCTTAGTGCGTGGCCTATTCGGTCCTGCCTCAACGAAGGAAACGAGCAGCGGACCGCTCGAGAACCGTGGTCGTCGTTTAAAATTGAGCTCAGATACGATTGAACATTCTCAATCATATCTCGGGCACCCATGAAGATTTTTTAAGTTTTCTTAGCTTAAATTAAAGATAAGATATCAGGCTCCATGTCGTATAATTTTCAGGTTTTTGAAAAAATGTTCCTAGGTCGTGCAAAAAATTGAATTTGAGGTAGAAAATTTGAGAAAATCTTGAATTATTTTTTTTTGAACTTCTTAAGTGCTGTACTATTTTCAGAAGGTCAAAAAAATATTTGTTGGGTACCAATAGACTTGGAATTTCATGAGCTTTCCAACTGTTTTTAAAAAAATGCCCTTTCTCTTTTTTTCGCCGAAATATCGTCGTTCGAACTCAGCAGTGATTTTAAATAGCACTCACGCGAGTCGTGCGCACAATTTCCGACGGTAGTGTACATCCTTCCCATACATGTTCCTATGTTACCTCCTCCGACTCACCTATTCTGCAAAAAGTCCTTTTTGCGTGAACGAGTTCCCTTGGCAAATAATGTGCTCGCAAATTAATAGCATTGCAAATGACTCTCAGATACAGAATTTATGAGATTTAAAAAATAATAACTCTGATCACCTCGCTTTTGAACAATTAAAAACTGAAAGTATTTGATACTGATTTTTTTTAATAAAAAAGGTTTTAAGTTTATCAACTGTAAACATAAAATAATTGTTGATTTTTTAAAATTAAACTGTAGTTCAAGTAATAAAAATTGAACAATAATTGATTTCACAAGACAATTCTGAATTAGATCAACTTATAACAATTTATAGATTTTAACGTTAACGATTGAACTTTTTTTTCGAGTTAATTTTCAATTCGAAAGCCTTATAGTAGTCAAAAAATTGTAAACGCCCGATTGAAACTTTATAAACTATTTTCAATTTTGAAACAACTTGAAATTAATTTATATAATAAATTTATTTCGAATCCCATTCAAATATTGTTAGTGATAGTGTTGAATTTCGATGTAAAAATAACAAGTGAACAATTATTAATTTAAACGAACTTAGGATTAAAATAATTTAACTTCAAATTTAGAAACTTTTCATTTTAAACATTTGCAATCGATCAATCTTTCAATATTCTAAATTAAAATTGCTTAAAATTATATAGTTTTTAACAATTAGATATTTATTGTTTCATTCTTCAAACTAGAGCATTGAAAATGATAACGTGGATTTACAGTTTCTTACCAGAAATGATTATATTGTTCAATTGAAAAGAGTTAGAAGCTTCCATTGTATACTTGTAAATTATTAAGCGCTTGCATTAAAAATTTATAAATTAAAAAATGTTTAAGCTTCGATTTTGGAAGTTTAAAATTTAAAAGTGTTTTGCTCTTTTCCACGTTTTGATCACTTCATATGAAAAAAAATTCAGGTATATGAGTTCGAATTTTTAATTTTAATATCCTTGACAAATTTGTTTGAATCGAGAAAAAACCGAGAATTTTTTTCCTCGATTAAAACGGCCACCCTTTTCATTCAAACGTCTAGAAATATTGTTGCTGCATCAAAATCATTTCAATTTCGAAGAATTTCGTAGTTAAATAATCGAAAATTTCTGGCAAATGATGCAAGTATGAACTAAGAAAAAATAAAAAGGTGATTGAAAATAGCCACATCCCCTAAAATAGAAATCCCGTGAATGCTCCTGATTCCATTGAAATTCTTTAAACTCTACTGGAATACATTATAATCTTTTGAAATTCTTTAAAATTCTTTGTTACACCTTAAATTCTCTTGGAATCCATTAGAATCATTAAAATCCCGTAAAATTTTTGGAATCCATTAAAATCCCGTAAAATTTTTGGAATCCGTTAAAATCACTTAGGATCCCTTGAAATCTTTAAAATCCCTTAAATGCTCCTCAATATTTTGAATTATTTAAACTCTATTAAAATCCACTGGAATCACTTGGAACCTTTGTAGTTCCGCGAAATTTTTAGAATCCTTCAATATTAGGCTCAAATTCTTCATAATAACGTAAAATCGTTTAAAACTCACTTAAAAAAATTAAAATCCTTTAAATTCCCTTGACTCCTTTGAAAATCTGTAAACTCTATTGAAATCGCTTGAAATATTTTCAAATCTTTTGAAATGCCTTAAATTTTCTTGAAAACCATTGGATCCATTGGAATACCTTAATATCTTCATAATACCGTAAAATACATTGGAACTTTTTATAATCCTTCGACAATACTTGAAAACCTGTGAAATATCTTGAAATCTCGTAAAATTCATGAAAATATTTTGAAATTCCTTACAATTTCATTAAAATCGTTAAAGTGCTTCGAAATACTTTACAATATTTTGGACTTTTGCTCCATATTTAGCAAAATGTTGACCTACATTGCAAAATTAAAGAAATTAAATTCAGAATAAATAAAAAAAATAACTTTAACGCCCAACATTCAAAGTTAATAACGAAATTCTTGGAAATTCTTGAAAAAATTTAATCCCCTTAATATTTAAAAAAATATTAGTAAAAAAACTGTCCCTGATGACCATGTAATGATTTCTTTGGATTTTGTCGCAATATTATCAAATATACCCCTTGAATTAGTTAAACAGACAATTTTAAATAGATGGGACAATATAAAAACACTTACTCGATTAAGTCAAAAAGATTTTATTGAATGGATAGTTTTCATTATGAATTCAACTTATTTTGAATTTAATGGATCTTGTTATAGGCAAAGGTTTGGTATTCCCATAGGTTCAGTCATTTCTCCGATTTTAGCAGAAATAGTTATGGAAGATTTGGAGGTCTCTGCTTTCAAGAAGCTGGATTTTGTTTTGCCCTTTTACTTTCGGTATGCTGATGACACCTTATTATGTGTTCCTTTTACAGGTAATTTTACAGATGAATATGGTAACTTACCATGGAATACCCAAAATTCATTTTTTTAAATTTCCATAAATTACCGGAAATTTATGGAAAATTTCGGTAATTTATGGTAATTTTACAGGTGAATATGGTAACTTACCCAAAATTCATTTTTAAAAATTTCCATAAATTTCCGGAAATTTATGCGAAATTTCGGTAATTTATGGTAATTTTACAGGTAAATATGGTAACTTACCATGGAATACCCAAAATTCATTTTTTAAAATTTCCACAAATTTCCGGAAAATAATGAAAAATTCCGGTAATTTATGGTAATTTTGCTGGTATATATGGTAACTTACTTAAAATTCATTTTCAAACATTTCCATAAATTTCCGTAAATTTATGAAAAATTCCGGTAATTTATGGTAATTTAACAGGTAAATATGGTAACTTACCATGGAATACCAAAAATTCATTTTTACAAATTTCCATAAATTTCCGGAAATTTCTGGAAAATTTCGGTAATTTATGGTAATTTATGGTAATTTATGGTAATTTATGGTAATTTTACAGGTATATATGGTAACTTTCCATAAATAACCGCAAAATTCTATTAACTGCAACCAAAATTTCCTCTCGGTTTTTACTGTGAGTGGGCTGTTAATCATAAAATGCAGCTGATAGATGCATAATCTTCATTATTCATCTCTGACGTCACTTTTCAGTCCCTAGGGAGTAAAAAGTAGAGCTTTAGCCCCGCTTCATAGGTGTCGAAAAGGGTTGAAATCATGCATGTGTCATAAAAAATCAGTTTTTTGGACGTAGAAGTAATTAAAGGTCAGGATGGTAATATTATTACCAATTGGTACAGGATAAATACATATTCAGGTAGAATTTTAAATTTGTTTTCGGCTCATTCTTTTCAAAACAAAATTGCAGTAATCAAAAACTTAGTCGACAGAGCTCTAGATTTGTCCCACATTTTATTTCACAAAGAGAATTTTAATATTGTTAGGAATATCCTTTTTCTTAATCATTACCCACAAAAGTTGATTGAGCAACATATCACGATTAGAATTCAACAAATCAAAAACAAACAAAGTAACATTTTATCTACAGATAATCAGAAAGAATTGATTTTTTTTTATCAAATTTCGAAAACTATTCAATTTATTTTCAATAATAATTCAAATTCAATAATAACATTTGGTAAAGATCGTTTAGATAAATTTGAAAATGGTGGTGTGGTTTACAAGATCACTTGCAAGATCTGTAAGATGACTTACGTGGGACAGACTGGCAGACTTCTTAATACTACGGTGGAGGAACACAAAAGTGATGTTCGTTTAGGACGTTGTTATAAGAGTGTTCTTGCTAGACATACCAGAGGGTTTGTTGATATTGACGATGAGTTTAACTGGGACGATGTTGAAATTTTACATAGTGAAAGTAATGAGAGAAAGAGAGACTTCACGGAAATGCTTTGGATAAAAAACAAAATAAGTCCTCTATTAATTTAAAAACTGATTTAGATAAATTGAACAAAAGTTATTTAAGTATGATTAATTACATTTAGTTTTCATGAGCCTTGACCAGGGATCCGTCCAAAACTATCGTTTCGTTACGTTACGTTATCCAAAAAGTACCGAATCTTTTGTTTACTTTTCGTTACGTTTTGACAGATCGGAACGAAATTAAAAACGAAATTGTTATAACTTGATATTTTACCTGTCTGCCTTTTAATATTTACATCAGGTGCACAAGGATTCGAATAAACTATTTTTTTCAAAATACGCGTGATTAAAAAATTTCGTTACAATTTCGGTATTTTGAATAACGTAACCTAAGCCGAGTGAATATAGTTACGTTTTGGCAGTACGAAAACAGAACGAAAATCACGAAAGTATTTTGTTTCGTTTCGGTCGGATCCCTGGTCTTGACTTTCTCTTATTTCTTATTTGTTTGTGACGGATTAGCCTATTGACCCACATTCAGATCTCAGGCATCGAGGAGATAGCGTCGTTGCTTGTTCGCTGTTCCCACCTATTTTAATTTTCCTTGCCTCGATAAGGGTGCTGTGTGAGCACTGAAACGTTGTTAAATACTTTGCATGCTTTCATATTGTGATTTAATAATAATAAAAATAAAAAAGACGACAACAATAAAAAAGAGAAAGAAGGAGATTTTGTGGTGGTTGTCCAAATTTGATCGTTGAATTCTTGTTTTATTTTCAGGAATTCTATACATTAACTTGATTGTTGGACGTTAAATGGGATTTTGAATTTGATTTTAGTCTGATTTAAAATTCTTGAATTTCAATGAAAATAAAAATACAAATGAAGGGTAGAAATGCAAAAGGAGTCAAGCGCCAAATTTTCGAAATCGGGTTTATTAGCTCAAAAAATCAGATAAATTCTATTACACATGCCTGCCAAAGGATTTGTTTGGGGCATCATTTTTCAAAATTTGTGTTCTTGTGATCACAGTCCGAGAAGCTTTTCTAACCACAAAGTAAAAAATCAAATTTCATTTTTCTCGACACTGGCTAATTGTTTTTAATTACTATTGGGTCCCTTCCGTTCAGCACTGAATAACCTAAAACCCAATTCCTCTTTTTTTGGAAATATGCCAAGTTATTACTGCTATTGTCATTATTTTGAAGTTGAAATGTCAGTTTTACACCATTTCGAAGTCATAATTGGATTTTCAAATTTCGCGAAAGTGTATGATTTTTTTGTAAACAAACTTTTTGGAAATCAATTCGTCCATTCAATAGCTAGAATTCAAATTTTAAAATTTTTCTTAAACTGCAAATTGACTCCACAATTAATGTTCAAAGATTTTAAAAGTCGATACGGACCCAAAATCTAACCTCGAAACGTGACCTGTTTCATTCAATTTCTCGAAACCGGATAGCTTTTTGTGAGCAAACTTTTTTTAGTTCGATAGAGCATGAAAGTATCTCGAAAGTACTTTCTTATTTTTTTCTTAAATGGTCCCGCTGAATTTACAACATGTTTTTAGTCTCTCCTGAAAAAAGTGAAAAATGGCGCTTGACTCCTTTTGCATTTCTACCCTTCAAATCATAAAATTTTTGAATTTTCACTTCAGATTTGAAATCGACAATATAAAAAAACTCCAAGTAGCGATTTTTAATGAAACCGGTTATATTCTCACAATGACATTCCGCCATATTGGACCCTTCATTTTGAATTTTGAAATTTGGGCTTTAGATTCGAAATCAGCGACCCGAAAACCCCCCCTGAAGTAATTTGCAGTCATATCGGCTCGGTCTTACCATTTTGGTCCGCCATATTGGATCCCCCGTTTTTAATATTGTACTTTTACTTTGTATTCCAATTCGACGACCCCAAAACCCCTTTAATATGACAAATTTACATTAGTGGAAATCATTCATGCCATGAAGGTTCAAAATAGATAATTCAATTGCATTTTTCTTACAAAAAGAAAGTTCTAGGCTGATTTAAAGCCCACATTTGGATTCGGCACGACAAAATCTATTAGAATATATGTGAAACATATGTAATATAATATCTTAGCGCCCATGGTATCCAATAATACAACTTTTTGTCCAAAAATGTCAAATTTAACCTAGATTTTCAAGGTAAAAAATATATTTTTTCAGCTTCTCCGTATTTTTTTTCTATTCTGTTGTTATTCATCTGTATATCTCAAAAAAATGCATCCCTCTAAGTCATCCCTGTCAAAAGTTCTACGATTTTGTCAGGAACTTTTTCACTTTAGCTCACTGTGCAAAGTCCAGAAAGAGAACTCGAACGGAGCAATCCATGTCTCTGCTTCAACCACGGCAAAAAATTGACAACGCTGCACAAGCATTTTATTTTATGCACTCTACTTTAAGCCTCCAATGGTGCAGTGAGTAGGGCATGGAGGCTCAATGGAGGTTCTAATTTCAACCTACTTTAAGCCTACAAGTGGAGAAAATGGAAATATGTACCGCTTGGGAGAGCCAAAGTAGGATGTAAATAGTTTGGAAATAAGTCCTCCTTATAGCCTCTTCAAGCCTACGAAATTGTAGAATGTAGAGGCTTAAAGTAGCCGTCACATTCATCCTGGCAAAATGAAGAAAATGAGCGTCCAATTGGCAACTCAAGTTATAAGTCTCTCTTTGACATCACGTGTGAAGGGGCTAGCGGGTATACCAGGCTTTTAATGCTTTTTCTCCCTTTATATTACAAGTAAATTAATATTTCCATACGCAATGAAAAATTAGTAATCACTTTTTTAAAAAATTGGAAGGGACACACTAAGAAAAAAAATGACAGGGTATCAGTAAATATACTATTGATTCCCTATCATTTTTAATTTGAATGGAATTATTAATTATTTTTTTATTTACTTGCAGAACTTCCTACTATTTTTGGGATGGTATAAGTACCGAAGGAAGGAAAAATACAGCATGATTTTTGTTCTTTGTAAACAAATTAACGGGCTCTTTCAACGGCAAAGCTCATAATGATGATCAACACAGCGAGTATCAAACACTGCTAACACATTCAAGCTTTCATTTGCTGTTTCTTAAGAAAATTGAAATTAAAATTTCAAGGACTTGAACTGCTTTGGAGGAAACTGAAAACACTTGGCTTTAAGAGCTTGAAAACTGTTCACATTAATCAGAATCGTTTCGAGAACTTTTTCTCAAAAATCCATGACTGGCGAGTTAACAACAGAAAGCCGATTTGCTACCAATTTATTGGGTTCTTTAAGACATTGTTCGTAAGTAGCATGGCCCACTCGCATTCGACCGGTTCCAACTGCAAGGATGATGAGGAATCGTTCCTGCAAATGTGGCAAAGCTACTTTGACCTTGGCACACTTGACAATAATGGCAATACACTTCCTTCTTCTATCCTAGCACCCATTCAACCTAAGATTCGACCTTCAAAGAAAGATCCCCTTCCTGATAAAGGAAAAATTTTTACGGACACGCACACCGTTCTGCAAGAAATCAAAAACAAAATTCCAGGCATGATTTCTTGCCCTTCGTGTGCAGGTCTTATCGACAGCACTGGTTGCCCAACGAACCGACGCCACAGTGGGGCAGAAAAAGTTTCTGTGGACAAATTGATATTCAGAAGCCATTTTTTAACCGATTTGAACGTTTTTTCCTCCAAATTAAAGCTAATAAAATTTTGCATAAATCTGTCATGGCAAATTTTGGAAAAAGTTTTTTTGTTTTTTTTTTATTTTATAACAAAAATGAAAAGAAACAAACAAAAATTTCAAAAAAGTATCGGTTTTCGAGAAATACTTGGATTCAATTCGAAATACCTAGAATCAATAAAGCAACTATCCATAAAAGTTGTCTGATAACTTAGCAATTGTAAAACAATTTATTGAATTTGTTATAAACAAATAGGTGGGTGAAAATGGATTCATGGGGATTGGCAGCGATTCGTCAATTGATTCGCACTATTTTTGAACAATTTAGAGAAATAAACCGTTTTTTAATTAATTTTATTAAAAATAATAAATAATTTGTCATTTTATAAACAAATTTTATAAACAATTATCCACAGCAGGTATTTATGATGAAATAAATCAAATTTTTCCTCCTAAATATGCCAAAAATTATACAAAAAGTTTCTAGATATTCTTGTAGCTTACATGACATTCAACAATTTCTATTGTTTATAACAATTGTTGGAACAAATTTTTTTCATACTAGGTATTTTGCAACCAAAAAAAATGCGTTTTAAGGTATTAGCAGCCTGTTATTCATTAATGGCTCTTTGGTCATTGGTCAAAAATAATTGATAATTGTTTAAACAAACTTAATAAATAAATTCATTTTTCGGCTATTTCTGAAGGTAAAAACTTGGTTCTTTCAACGTGACCAACTTTAAATGAGTAATTTAAACATTTTTTTCAGAAACTTCGATAACGATCAACTGTTTCTATTGTTATTAATTATTTTATAGACAAATCTTTGCCCTGCATTACCTGCATTTACTGCATCACCTCTTATTCTCCGCTGATCTTTACATAACGAGTTTCAGAACAGACTTCGTGAAGTCAGAAAGACCATTGCTTCCGGAAGCTGAAGCGATGCTTTTAGAAATTGACTAGTTTGTGTAATATGTCTGCTCAGCAGTACAAAATCTGATAATTTCTTTAACAAATCATTGTTTGTTATCAATTGATAGCAAGGAGTTCTGTCTGAATAATTGTTAATATATTCCATAAGAAAAACGAATTTTTTTCCTAAAAATGTATGGGAGGACAAAGATTTGTCTATAAAATAATTAATAACAATAAAAACAGTTGATCGCTATCGAAGTTTCTGAAAAAAATGTTCAAATTACTCATTTAAAGTTGGTCACGTTGAAAGAACCAAGTTTTTACCTTCAGAAATAGCCGAAAAATGAATTTGTTTATTAAGTTTGTTTAAACAATTATCAATTATTTTTGACCAATGACCAAAGAACCATTAATGAATAACAGGCTGCTCATACCTTAAAACGAATTTTTTTTGGTTGCAAAATGCCTAGTATGAAAAAAATTTGTTTAAACAATTGTTATTAACAATAGAAATTGTTGAATGTCATGTAAGCTACAAGAATATCTAGAAACTAGCTATTTACACTTTAATACGAAGAAAAAACCAAGCCTTTACCTATAAAATTAGCCTAACAGTGCATTTGTTAATTAACTTTGTTTAAACAATCATCAATTGCTATTGGATGACTGAATAAGATCAGTAAGTGAAATTTTTGTATAATTTTTGGAAGATTTAGGAGAACAAATTTGTTTCATTTAATCATAAATACCTGCTGTGGATAATTGTTTATAAAATTTGTTTAAAAAATGAAAAATTATTTATTTTTTTTAATAAAATTAATTAAAAAACGATTTATTTCTCTAAATTGTTCAAAAATAGTGCGAATCAATTGACGAATCGCTGCCAATCCCCATGAATCCATTTTCACCCACCTATTTGTTTATAACAAATTCAATCAATTTTTTAACAATTGCTAAGTTATCAGCCAACTTTTATGGATAGTTGCTTTATTGATTCTAGGTATTTCGAATTGAATCCAAGTATTTCTCGAAAACCGATACTTTTTTGAAATTTTTTTTTTGTTTTTTTTTTTCATTTTTGTTATAAAATAAAAAAAAATAAAATAAAATTTTCCAAAATTTGCCATGACAGATTTATGCAAAATTTTATTAGCTTTAATTTGAAGGAAAAAACGTTTAAATCGGTTGAAAAATGGCTTCTGAATATCAATTTGTCCACAGAAACTTTTTTTGCCCCACTCGTCGCGACGAGTGGGTGGTTCAGTAATTTCGCGCCTGGAAGAAATCCATTTAGATTTAAAAACTATTCTGCGAAATGTGATGAGCAGCACATACACAGCAGTGAGAGTATGGCAAGTTGTATGTCTCTTACTTCGACGGTAGGTCAGAAGTAATCGCGTAACTTGTCCAACTCACATGGGAGAAGTTCTCTCTATGTTTCTCCACTTCTGTATAACACAGTAAGTTAAATCCACAGCTGCTTAATTAACAGCAATTTTAAAAGGCAAGCGTCCATTTGATCTACAACAAAATCAAAATGCTAACGAATTCCTGGAAAGATTCGTCAAAACCTACAGAAGCTCGTTTAAAATTTGAAAAAAAAACACTTTGTACTCTTTCCACGGAGTAAGAGCTGTTTTCAGTGTTTTTCCAGCGCAAAACGTGGTAAATCTATTCTTCATAGCGGGGCCATTCACTAAATACGTGATATATTTTTCACGAAATTTTAACCCCTCCTCCCCCCCCCCCCACATTGCGTGATGCTTTTTCCATTGTTCTTAACATGAAGAATGATACTTTGATTGGCCCCCACCCACCCCTGAACGTATCACGTATTTTGTGAATGGCCCCAGATAACGATTGATTATTTATCTATATTTGGAATTTAACTCTCTTGATTTCAACGTCCCTTATAAAAAACGAATGATTTCCACTGCGAAAGTTTATTTACAGTGTCTATTCAGAAAAAATGTTGTAAAATTTAGGTCCTGGCCGTTTTACCCATGTCCATGATTAAATAGATTTTTTTAAATGATACTAGGATAAAATACTTACATTGAAGTAGTTTTTAGCAAAATTTTAACATTGTAGTTTTTTTTTTGTTTTAGAAATGCGAGATTAACGTCAACCAAAATTTCCACTCGGTAACATGTCCCCAAATACAAATTTGTACATACAAATTGATAAATTTATGACATATGAATTTTGTTAATGATTTTCGCTTACAGGAATTATTTATTATTAAGTTGAGAAATCTTAAAGTTATGCAAGGAGATAATTATTGCAAAAAATCTAAAAAAAATTTATTTTATTCCTGTCAAAGTGTCCACACAAGGACAAGAACTTTAATTGTTCGTAAGATTATGAAATTTTTGCAAAATGTGCATTGTATGACATTCGTGTTACCGAATTTAGTTACACTTTTTCAATGATTCCTAATGAAATAAGAATAAAATAAAAAATGTGTATACAGGGGCCGTCCACAAATTTTGTGACGCTAAAAATAGTAAAAATTGACCCCCCCCCCTTTCTTGTGACAGACTATTAAGCAGGAAAAAAGATTTCAAATTTTATAATTCTACAGATTTAATCACTTCAAAAAAGGGAAAGGGTCACGGAAAGTTAAAAAATAAACCTAAAATATATTAAGTTTTTAATGATTTTTCATTCTTTTGAATTATGTACTTGAAATGTTTTTAAACTCTTTCAAAGCCTTTTGAATTCTTTCAACTTCTTTAAAATCAACTAAATACCTCCGAATTCCCAGATATATCTGCAGTCATCTAAATAGCCTGTATTATCTGAATTCGTGGAATTTGGAGAATTCAAAGAATTTCAGGAATTTAGAATATTCAGGGAATTCATAATATTACAGGATTTCAGAGAATTTTGAATATTCAAGAAATTCCGGATATTCAAGGATTACAGAAAATTCAGAGAATTTTAGAGCATTTACAAAATTCAAGGAATTTTGACAATTCAGCATATTTAAGGAATTCAGGGGAGTTTAAGAATTCAAGAAATTTCAGAAATCAAGAATATGTCAGGAATTCTGGAAATTCAGAGATTTTCATGAATTCAGAGAATGCAAGGAATTTAAAATATTCAAAGAAATCAGGATATTCAGAGAATTCAGGGAGTTCAGAGAAATCAGGATATTCAGAGTATTCAAGCAATCCTGAATACGACATCGACTGATCTTCCACATTTCTGTGTAAGATGCCGTGCATCCTCTTGCCGAGGAGCTGTTCGCGGAAGTTTTTCTCCTGTGCTTTCGTAATCCGGGCCTTCAGAAGTGAGTATTCAAGATGGATAAGATTTGATGCATTTTGCTCACCCCTGATATTGAAGTCAAGGCCGAGTGTTCCAGCAGCCTCCTCCGCTGCTTTGTATAGAAACGCCCCTTTGCCCACTTGTTCGTGTTTTCTAATCATTTTAAGAAGAGGGTCTTGTCCATTTGCGACTATACGTGCTGTACCCAGAATTATCCTGTTGTGGAAACATTCAAGATTCAGTATTCCGCGACCACCTTGACGGCGTGAGATGTAAAGTCGTGGAACAGAACACTTAAGGTGCATGCTTTTTTTCATGTGCATAACCTTTCGGGACCTGATATCGGGGGATCTGAGCTCGTCCTTCGTCCATGGAACTACTCCAAATGAATTGAGTACTACTGGGACAGCAAGCATGTTCATTGCAGATACTTTGTTCTTCGTCGACAGTTCGGAAGACCATCTCCGTTGGATAATGGATAATGGTAATCAATCCAGGCCATCGATAGAAATCGCTGATAGGATGCTGCGTCTTTACAGACACATCTATCGATGAGCAAGTTTTCCCGACATCCTGCTACGCCTTTCTTTGAGCCGCGTTCTTCATACATCTTTCGCCACACAGGTCTAATTGTCCGAACAATCCTATCACTCAGGATAGCTGTGAAGATCTTATACAGTGTGTTCAGACAAGTTATTGGCCTGTAATTCTTAGGGTCAGCTAAGTTGCCCGTCTTCGGCAGGAGCACTGTGTGCCCTTCCACCAACCACTCCGGAATAGGCTCTTCCGACTTAAGATATGAGGTGAAAATCCGGGCCAGCTGCTGGTGGGTTGAAGGAATCTTCTTCCGCCAGAAGGTCTTGATACCATCTGGTCCCGGAGCGGAATAGTTCTTCATGCCTCTTAATACGTTTTTCACCTCCTCGGTAGTGAAATGTGGGCATTCTTCCTCAGGTGTTATGAGGGCATTGCACAGCTCCTTGAAGCTATTTAAGTTCTTTGAGCGTTTTTCAAGTAGATGTTGATCTTCGTAGACTTCTCTCCAGAATGCATTGATCTCTCCTAGTTTGGGCGGATGGTCGACAGTAACTGGAGGGTCTTGGAAGAGTTTAGATGGGTCAGATAAAAACTGTTGATTTTCTCTGACCCATTTCTCTCTCCGCTCTAGACTTCTCCTAGCGTTAGATAGTACTCGTATTCTGTCAATAATATGCTGCCTGATGGTCCGTAGCTTTGACTTGTTGATTTTGTGATGACGAATCCGCAGTTCGCGCGCAAACTGTCGAACCTTGGCAGTGAAAGTCCTGCCAGATGTTATGTAGTCAATCACACACAGAATGTGGGACGCCTACTGTCTTGCCCAGTCTATCTTTGTGCTGAGTTGATGTATTCGTCTTTTGTTCTTATGATCAACCGTTGGTTCTGTTTTACGGTTTGCACCTGTCAAAGCTCTCGCTGCATTGTACACACCACAATTGATAGTCCAGAGGTCGGATTCCTCGGAAAAAGCTCCCCGAAGCTCGTCATACAGTTCAGCCAGATCTTCGGGCTTGGAAGAAACCTAAATGTTGATGTTTCTCCGGGTCCCGAAGCATCGTTCTTCCTCTATTGGATGCCTGTTCGAGGTTGGTCTCAGAGTCGCCTCTCTTTTTCTGTTGCCGGCTTGTTCTGGCTGCGGTTGAGTAGGCGCTCCGCTTACATAGCCAACACGACGCGTCATGTTAAGAGTTTTCCTTTTGCCGTAACACGACGATCGTGTTGGCGTAACACGACGATCGTGTTGGCACAACACGATGCAAGTTTTTGGGAGAATACTTCTTTAAGTGTTACGAAAAAACGATGGGATCGTGTTGTGGCAACACGATCATCGTTTTGAGACGTTCAATGCAAAGAAAATATGAGAGCCACTGCGTTCTCTGAAGTGGTGAGGCATACCCCCCTGTTGTTCTCCTTTGTCTCGGAAATGGCAAGTTATTCGCATTTGCACCTTTTTCTATCTGCCCTTTTTTTTAATAAAAAAGGACGACGGGAGTATTCGGTGTTTCATATAGAATCTTGATCTGTTTTACTTCTCCAGAATTCAAACTCCATCGCGACCCCATTTTAAGGTGACGTCCATCTCTTCTTAGTCATACCTCCACGTATATTAGGGCAGTCCAAAATGCATTGCAACGTTTTTGTAAATTTTATTTAGGATCGTTAACATTAGATAAATCGAGTTGAAACTCAATATTTCTCTTAACAATATTAGCCATAGAGTAAGAAGTAAATATTACTTTTTGAATATCACCCCCATATGTCTGCATGAAATTTCTAGACAATTTATTATCGTTTTTAGTAACTTTCTCTTAGAATAGAGTTAGAGTCGCAGTTTTTAAAAGAAATTTCCACTTTTTGTCCAATTTTTAATTAGATTGAGGTAATACTTGATTAATGTTAACAAACATGATTATTAACACAATTTATTATTATTGCTAATAATATTCTCTTTGAATAATGTTAGAATTTACGGGTCTTCTAAAATTTTCAACTTTTTGTCCACTTTTAACTTGAAGTGCGTTAATACTTAATTTTGAAAATATAATTGTATAAACAAATTATCATTGTTTATAGCTATCTTCTTTTATATCAATACTAGATAGTTGCGCTTTTTTATAAAAATTTTAAGTTTATATCCACTTTTCATTTAGAGTGAAGTAATAATTAATTTAAGTTAACAAAAATAATTGTTTAAAAAAATAATCATTATTGCTAATAATATTCTCTTTGCTTAATATTAGAAAGTTGCGGATTTTTTTTTGAAATTTTCAACTATTTGTCTATTTTCCACTTGGAGTGACTTAATAATTATTTGAGTTGAGCAAAAGTAATTCTTCAAACAAATTATTATGATAATTAACTACCTTCATCTATATTAAGCAATTTATTATTGTTTGGAACCATCTAAAAAAATCTCTTTAAATTTTACGAATATATGAATATATTTTTCCGAAAAAAAAAGATATTTGTGATATTCTTTAAATTTTCTATATGGATCATAATAAATGTAAATTTCCCTTGAAGTAGTTACTGAGAGCCTTTTTGTTTAAATTAATATTAATATATATTATTTGTTTCCAACTTGCATTAATTATCAACTCACTAAGTAAAAAGTTGACAAAAAGTTTTAAAATACAGAAAAAACCGCAACTTTCTAGTAATTATCTAAGAAAACATAATTATAAACAATAATAAATTGTTCAAACAAATATTTTTGTTAACTTGCATACATTATTAGTTTACTAAGTAAGTGAAAAGTTAACAAAAAAAGGAAAAACTTTCAGAAAAAACCGCTACTATCTAGCATTACTATAGAAGATAGTCTTTAACAATAATAATTTGTGTAAACAATTATTTTTATATAACAGGAATTTTCAACCAAGAAGTTTCCAATCAAATAGTTATATTTCAAGTTAAAAAATCAGTTTTTACCCCCCCCCCCCCCCCAAAAAAAAAAAAAAGATTTTCAACAAAACACATAAATTTTCAACCAAAAAGTTAAATTTTCCATTAAGAAGATTATTTTGCTACCAAAAGAGACGAATTTTCGATAAACTACAGGAAACTTGAAACAAAAAGTTGATTTTTTAAGCTAAAAAAATGAATTTAAAAAAAAAATGTAAGTCAAATTTCCACTTGAAAAAATTAACTTCAAATAAAAAAACGAATATTCTAAAAAAAAAAATTTTCCACCACATAGTTGCATTTTCTACCTAATTATTGAATTTCCAGGACAAGACTGAATTTTTGCGCAAAACAGTTGAATTTTCAACCCGAAAATATGAAATTTCAACAAAGAAGTTAATTTTCAACGAAATAGTTCAATTTTCTGTAGAAAAATTAATTTTACCCCCAAAAGGGGAAACTTCAAAAAGTAGTTTATGTTTTAACCAAAGAAATGAATTTTTTGCAAAAATTATAAATCTTCAACTAAAGAATACGAATTTCCAACAAAATAGTTAAATTTTTAGTCTAAAAAATATCACTTTTTAGCCAAGAACTTAACAAATAAATTTTCCTTGAAAAACAATAATTTTTCATTTAGAAAAGCGAATTCTTCACAAAACTTTTGAACATTCTACCAAAAAGTTGAATTTTCTATCAGCTTGTTGAATTTTTAAGCCAAAAGGACACATGTTTTGAAAGAAACTCGAATTTTCAACAAAAAAAGTTGAATTCTCGACCAAAACAGATTAATTTTCAACTGGACAATTGTGGTGAAATTGGAGGTGAGTGGATTGTGGATGTGTATAGAAGGGTTCGTTTGCGAAGGATTGATTGAAAGATTGACAAGGGGGTGAGGATATTTTTGGGGATCAAGACAGATTTGTGTGGAAGTTGAGGTTAGGTGGGTTTGAGGTTTGTGACAGGGTGGGAGGACCAGGTTGGTCGTAGCGTGTCCTAGCAGGGCAGGGTAGAGAAGGAGAAAGGCAAGGCAGGTGGACGCGACAATAGATGGGGACAGAAAACGATAGAAGGCGGGATCGTTTGAATTGGATTCATGGCTAGCGGAGCGAATACTAGCAAGGAAAACAGGGATTCAGATCAGGAAGTTTTCAGTACACCGAAAGAGGAGAACAAAGAAAGGATAGATTGAGGGCGAAAAGCGTGGGATCAATTGAGGCATTCATTAAAAGGAAGAGAGGGGAGAGGGGAAGCAGTGAAGACAAGGAAGATATACGGTCAAGCTTGAAAAATCCAAAAATGTACAGAACGCCGCCGGAAAAACATAGTTTTGTAGAAAAGGATGAGAAAAATAAGATGGCAGAAAGAAATCGAGCTGAAGCTAAAGATCCGATGGAAATGGAAAGATTACAAGAAACGCGCGAAATGATTATAGAAGTAATGGGGATGTATGAAGAAATGCAGGAGAAAAGGGTGGAGGAAATAAGGAAAGAAAATAGACAGGAAATGGCCGAACTTAGGAAAGAAATGAGGAAATGGAATAATAAAAAGGTAGATGAGAGGGAAGGTATAATGAAAAAATTGAAAGCGCAAACCATGAGTTTGGAGGTGGGGAGAGTGGGAATCAGGAGAAGGAAAGGCTGAGAAAAGTAGAGCAAAGAATAGAAAAGAAAGAGAGAGAAGGAAGAAAAAGAAACATAGTGATAAAGGGTCTAAGAGTAGAGGGGAAAGAGCTGAGGAAAAGAGTGGAAGAAGTACTAAAAAAAATTGATGCTAAGGTAGAGATAGAGGAAGTGCGAAGTGTAGGAAGGGAAGAGCGAAGAGGGGAGAGAATGGTACTAGTGAAATTAAAGAAATGGGAACATAAAAGGGAAGTGATGACAAAGAAGAGGATGTTATATGGAAGCTCGGAGAGAATAGAGGATGATTTGACATGGGTAGAAAGGAACATGCAGTATAAGTTGAAGAAAATAGCGGAAGAGGAAAGAAAAAAGAGAAGAACAACATGGGTTAAGTATGGGAGAATACAGATAGAAGGTGTATGGTGCAATTGGGACGAGGACAGGGAAGAGATAGTAAAAAATAAGGTGTCGGGAAACTAGCAGAGAAAGGAACGGGAGGTAAAGAAATAAGAATTAGTGAGAAACAAAAAGAGACGAGAAACGAAAGTAAGGAAGATTGGAGGTTATGCTACTGGAATATAGCAAGCTTAGAAAGAAAGGATAGGGAGTTTATGAAAAATTTGACACAATGGGATGTAGTAGTAATGATGGAGACGTGGCTAGATGAAAAGGGATGGGAAAGAGTAAGGGGAAGATTACCAACAGGTTACAAATGACAGGTTCAAAATGCAAAGAGGAAGAATAAAAAGGGCAGAGCAATGGGAGGAATGGTGATGGGAGTAAGAAACGAATGCACAACAGAGAATGATAAAAAAGAGTTGAAAGAACATAAAGAAGGATTAATAGTAGAAGAGATAAATATGGGAGGAGAGAGGTGGAAGATAGTGGGGGTTTATTACCGGTGATAAGCAGGAGAAATCAGAGGAGATGAGAGAACTGATGGAAGAAAATAAGCAAGATAGTAGGCTAATAATAGGTGATTTTAATGCGAGAACAGGAGATAGAGGAGGAAGGAAATGGGACGGAGAGCAAGGAAGAAAATCCAAAGACAAGATACTGAATGGGGAGGGAAAGAAGTTGTTGAAGAGCCTAGGGGAGATGGGATGGTTTATTCTAAACGGAAGTATAGAGGGAGATGAGGAAGGGGAATATACACGTTCAGGAGAGAAGAGGGGAACGGTAATTGATTATGTGGTAGTGGACGACGAAGTAAGGGAGAAGGTTAAGAAACTAGAGGTGGGGAACTATAAAGATTTGGATCACTTTTCCATGATAAAGACGGTAGGGGGAGAAATGAGTAATAACAATAAGGCTAAAAAGGAAGCAAAAGGAAAAAGAGCAGGAAGAGGGAATTGGTCAATGGAAGGTAAAGAACAGTTTAAAGAAAAAGCCAGGAATATCAAAATGGGGGAAGGAAATGTAAACGAGGAAATGGAAATAATGGTAGGAGAAATAAAAGAAGCATTAAAGTGCACAAGCAAAAAAGTAGTTAGTGAAGGAGGGCATATAAGTGGATGGGATGAGGATTGTAAACAGAAGAAGAAGGAAGTGAGAAGTGTATTAAGAAAATGGAGAAAGGGGACAAGTAGTGGAGAAGAATATAGTAGAAAAAAGAAGGAGTATACTGAGTTGTGTGATCAAAAAAAAGAGGAGGAAAATAAAAGGTTTGGAGAAGAAGCGGAGAAGGCTAGGACGGAAGAAGAGGTTTGGAAGGTGGTAAATGAAGAGAGAAGAAGGACAAAAGTAAACCAGGATATTGAGATGATAAAATGGAAAAAATATTATATGGAATTACTAGGAGGGGTAGAGAGGAAAGTTAGGTAAGGAGGAAGAGATGCTAGGGAAACAGATGAGGCGGAGGACATTACAAGAGAGGAAATAGTCAAGGTATTAGGGATGATAAAGATGGAAAGGCTAGAGGAGATTCGAAATGAAGTATGGAAATACGGGGTGACAGAATTAAAGGAATGGGCATGGATAATGTGCAATAGAATATGGAGAGGAGAGGGGTCGCCAGAGTTATGGAAAGAAGGAGTAGTGATACCAATAGTGAAGAAAGGCAGGGGGGAGGAGGTTAAAGATTATAGAGGAGTGACACTAATGCCAACACTGTATAAAGTATATGTGACTGTTTTATCGAAGAGGTTCAAGAAACAAGTTGTGGAGAAAAAGATAGAGCCGCCGAATCAGACAGGGTTTAGAAAAGGGATGGGGGTAATGGACAATATATATGTTCTGAAATACTTAGTAAATAAGAGGATTAAAAGAGAGCAAGGGGCAATGATAGCAGTGTTCGTGGACTTGAAGGCGGCGTTTGACTCATTAGACTGAGGCGAGATAAAGTAAAGGTAGGAGAGCAAGTGGGAGATAGTTTCTGGTTGGTGAGAGGGGTAAGGCAAGGATGTCCTCCGAGCCCACTTTTATTTAATATATTAATATCAGACTTGGAAGAAGAAATGAAGAGAAAAGGGTGGGGAGGCGTAAGGATGGGGCACGAAAAGATATATACACTGGCATACGCAGACGATATAGTGTTGATGGCAGAGGATGAAGAAGAGATGGCGGGCTTAATTACCGGATTAGAGAAATACTTAGATGGAAAAAAGTTGAATTTAAATGTAGAAAAGACAAAGATAATGAGGTTTAGAAAAGGAGGGGGAAGAAAGAAAGAATGGGCGGGGAGATGGAAGGGGAAAAAATTAGAAGAAGTAAAAGAGTTTAAGTATCTGGGATATACCTTGCAACGAAATGGAGATCATAGGGCTCATATAAGAGAAAGGATAAAAAAAAGCAGCAGGGATAATGAAACAGATATGGGGAATAGGAAAAAGAAGATTTTAAAAAAATTTGAAAAGGAAAATGTGGTTATTTGATACGCTGGTATGGCCGGTATTGGGTTATGGAGCAGAGATATGGGGATGGAAAGAAAGGAAAGAGATTGAAAGTTTACAAGAAAGGTATATAAGGTGGACGCTAGGGGTAGACTGGAGGACGCCGGGATATATGGTGAGAGAAGAAGCGCAAAGGGATAAATTAAGTACTAGAGCGGGAACGAGGGCATGGAATTTTGAGGCGAAGCTGAGGGAGGGAAAGGTAAAGGAGTTAGCGAGAAAGTGTTTGATGGAGGTAGAAGAAAGGAGAGGGAGGGCGATTGAATTAACGAGATGGGAGGAAGAAAGGAGGGAGTTCTTTAATGATAGAGATATAGAAGACGGGACTGGAGTCAACTATGAAAAAGTGGCAAAAAGGGAGAGAGAAAGACAATTAATAGAAAGATGGGGGATGATTGAGGAATCAAAATATAATATATGGTGTAAGATGATAAAAAAGGAAGGAGTACCAAATTATTTAGAAAAGGGATGGGGAGATAAAAGATGGACAGGAATAGCAAGATTTAGATTGGGAAACGAGATAAGGGCACGTATGTATTGGGAAAAGAAAGATAACAGGAGGTGCAGAATATGTGAATGGGAAGAGGAAACATGGGAGCATGTATGGCAAGGATGTAGGAGAGGAATGGAAGATAAAGAAGGCTGGCAAGAGAATCTGGTAAGGATTCTAGGGGAGGATGGTTTGGGGGAAGAGTGGATGAAGGAGTTAGAGGATGCTAGGGGAGCAATTGAAAAAGAATGAGAGAATGGATGCAGAAAATGACAAAATGGAGGTGCAAGAGAAGTGAAAGAACAAGGAAACGGAAGTCGCTTAAATTAGAAGCGTAAATATTTGTAAGTAATCATTATGTAATAGCATAAGTAAATTAAGATGCGTTTGCGTTACCGCTCTCTCTCTCTCTCTCTCTCTCTCTCTCTCTCTCTCTCTCTCTCTATGTCTCTCGCTTGCACTCTCGCATTCGATCACTCGCTCACTCGTTCGCTAACACGTCCCAAATTGCGCTATCGTCAAAAATATATTTAAGGCGTTAGATATAAGATTTGATGTAAATAGGTGTAAATAATTGTAAATAGTAAGGATAAGATTTTATAAAACATGTAGAAGGAAGTGTTGTAAGAAATGGAAGTCATGTAAACCCTTAGGGGACACATTATGAATAAACACACTCGATTTTGTCCAAAATGCGATCTTCTGTTCAACACTATTATATCAAATGTACATAACACATTTCTGTATCTCGGCACAGGATTGCTTATTCAGATATTGTAAAATAAGGCACAAATTATATTTTTCATGATTACTTTAATATTCGTTCCTTATTTTGCACCAATTTTAATTCTCAGCTAACCTGAAAAATATGTAATTTCAATAAATTTATATTATTACAATTCATAATATGCAAATTTGATTTGTTTATTTTCAATGTTATTTTTTTACGATTTAAACTAAAAATACGCATCTTAGCATAAGCTGGTTCTAATTAAATTTGTAGATATAATTGAGGCGGACATTTTTGTTGAATAAAATGTTATTGTAGCTTGCGCCCTTTTTCCAAAAAGTTAATTTTCTTATTGTTGTTATATTTTTATAACAAGAGCTTATAGCAAATTTGTAAATATTTTTCGGTTGAACAGCTTTTGTCTTTTCATTTTTTTCGTCTCTTGTCTCGTTTTTTCAACAACAAAAATTATTGTGAATCTTATTTTTTACGATTAAAAGAAAATCTACTCGACCTATCTAAAAATTATTCATAAAGAATCTGTAAATCCTTTTTGGGTGAACAACTTTTGTGTTTTAATTTTTGTTCGTACCTTGTGTACTATTATATTATTATATTCGTAACGTGTACCTATTTTCTTTAAATATTTAAACAAATAATTTTGGTTACAAAAACTAAACGATCATCTTTTGAAATCCTTAAATGATACCAAGCAATTTTCTTAGATTTTTAGGACTCATTAAGACCCATTGTGACTATTTTTCGATTCTACTGAAGTGTGACTAATTGGGGTTAATGTTATTTTTAACGATTAAAACAAAAACTACACGTCCTATCAAAAAAGTATTGATGAAAAATTTTGATGAGTTTTCACTCTTTTTTGAAAGAGCAACTTTTTTCTATTCACTTTTTTCACAGCTTGTGCCATTTGTCTAAAAATTATTATTTTTTAATGTTGTTTTTTACGAATAAAACAAAAACAACTACACATCCTATCAAAAAATAATTAATAACTTTGTTGCGGTTTTTTGGGTGAACAACTTTTGTCTCGTTATTTTTTTTCGCAGCTTGTGCCGTTTGTCCCAAAATTTTATTTTTCTATTTTTAATATTGTTTTTTAAGAATAAAATAAAAACTACGTGTCCTATAAAAAAGTGATTGATTAAAAAAAAAATTAAAAAGTTGTTGCGATAATCTTGTAGGGTGTTCGAAATGCAACATTTTTCTTTCTTGTACATTTTCTCATATCGTGCGCCGTTTGGCTTAAAATGTTCATTTTTTGTTTGTTTTTTGGAATTTTGTAAATGCTATAACTCCGGTAATTTTTTTTATCGAAGAAAGTCATAGAGGTAAATTGTTCGTCTTTTTGAGTACTACTAATAACTTTACATAGAATTTTTAAATCTTGAAAAAGATGGTCTCAAAAATTTTTTTAATGCGCTCACTTTTTGAATTCTTATCCAAAATGGGTGGCTGACGAACTTGACCTTCATTTTAGGACACTTGAAGAGTATACCAAAGCCGAATCCAATCTGTCAATTTTTTCAAAAGGTATCGTGCTCATAGACAGACATACAAACTGACATGCAGACACATTCGTAAAAACCTGTTTTTCGGATTCAGGGGGTCACAAAACGTGGACATTTAATAAAAACGGGGGGGGGTGTAAAATTTTACACAAATCTAATACCTTCTCTGATAAAAATGTAAAAAAAAGCACGAAGTTTTAACAAAATATTTAACTTTTTAACCAATGAGTTGAATTATCAAAAAAATAAATAAATAATAAACAAAATAGTTGAATTTTCAACGAAATATTTGAATTTTTAACCTGCCAAAATGAATTCTCAAAGAAATGTATATGATATTTTGACCAAAAAATGTGAAATTTCTACCTCTAAGGATGAATATTAATACCAAACACGCGAATTTTCAACGAAGAAGATTAATTTTCTACCAAAAAAGATGAATTTTTAACAAAATACGTGAATTTTTAAACAAGATTTTTCAATCAGGAAAAGAAAGTTCATCCAAATCGTTTAAGTTTGAAACCAAAAGTCTACTACAAAAGACGAATTTGCAACTAACAGATAAATTTTCAACAAAAAATGGAAATTTTACATTTTCAGTTAAAGACTTCATTTTAAAGCAAAAAAAAAACGAATTTTCCACAGGATAGGTAAATTTCCAATCTAAAAATGCTTTTAAGTAAAGTGGTTCGACTTTTACCCAAGTATTTGAATTTTCAATTTGAAAAAATCAGTTTTAAACCAAAATGGAGTAGATACATTTTCAGTTAAAAAATTAATTTTTAACCAATAGAAAAAGGGTTCTCAACAAATTAGTTGAACGTTCAGCGAAACAGTTGAATTTTTCACCAAAAAATATGTTTTTTTTTAAAACAAACTTGGTGAATTTGTAAGCAAATCATAAAATTTCTAACTAAAAATATAATTATCAAGAGAAAGCATCTGAAAAAAAAAGAAATAGAAATACAAGGCAAATAAATTAGCAACATGAATATTGTATCATGAAAGATTTCACTGTTGACCCTGCTTGTGGGCTGAGAAACTGCTTGTGGGCAAGAAATCGAGTGACAACAGTTCTTTTTCTTAAGGTTAAAGTGAAAAGTTAGAATAATATTTTACTTTGAAGATGAAAAAACGGCAAATTATATTATTGAAGGGCTTTTTTCCAACTTTCCATTGAAAATTATACAGTACCTATGAGTGACTTGCAATTTCCGTGACAGAGGAGAAAAACAGGGGGGTATGCCCAAGGTAGCCAACTATCTAGACCCAAAATGCGGGACGGCCAGACCTTACTAATGAAACAATTGGTGCAAAAAGAAAACTAAAAGAGAGACGTTCTCTAAAAGCTGTTTTTTCACGAAGGCAAACACAAGACTAACCAGTTACAAGTTCCAATGTATAGAAGATGCGGTTGCGCATTAGTCGCGCATGCGATTCACACATACAAAAGAGGCGCGAAGGTTTGAAAAGCACAATTTACAACACCTTCCCTGCTTGAAAACTTCGCGTAAAATAAAACAAAAATACAAACTAGAATTAAGCAAAAGAAACTCACTTATTGCTCGCACACGCCAAAATATTGTTTCTTGGTTTTCATCCCAAGACGCTCACACAAAAAAGAAAATCTAGATCTTGGGAACGCTTTTGTGAACAGATCTGCGCATTGCTCGTCTGTTGACACGAATTTCGGAACCAACTATTTTCTTTCCACTAACTCTCGAATGTAATGAAACTTTATATCAATATGTTTCCGTTCGCTTGTCAAACTCTGGATTTTTCATGAATCGAATTGCGCTTTGATTGTCAACAAACAAGCAAGTCGCATCCATTTGTTCGCGCGAGAGATCCTTTAAAATTTGTCGCAACCATACCGCCTCGCGCGCGGCCAATGCTGCCGCGATGTAGTCGGCCTCCGTAGTACTGAGTGTGACAGTTTTCTATCTTTGACAGCACCAAGTGACGACTCCGTTGCATAAAAAAAAGCAAAACCGGTTGTCGAACGTCGTGTGTCGACATCTGCAGCACAATCCGAATCGGTGAAACCTATCAAAACAAAGTTGTCACCTGTTGCTTCGTAAACAATGCCAAAATCGATCGAACGTATTTGATAATTCTTTTAACAGCGTTCCAATGACTCGCGCCATGATTTTCAAAGGAATTTGCTCACGTTATTTACAGCATATGCGATGTCGGGGCGCGACACTACAGCAAGAAACATTAAAGAACCGACGGCCTCGCGATAAGACACATTTTCGATCGTTTTTCCCTCTTTTACTTTACATAAAATCTTGTTTGGATCCGCGGGGATACATACTGGGCTCGCACTCTCCATTCTGAATTTGGTCACAACTTTTAACGCATACGAACATTGATGAACAAACATTCTTTTCTTACTTCTGTCACGCTCGAATTCGACCCCGACAAAACAAGCTGAATCACCCAGCTTGATCTCAAACGATTCAATCAATGCGTCAATTACGATATTCAACGATTTTTGCGATTTTGACGCAGCTAATCCTTCATCAACAAAAAGCGCAACAATAACTTCATCGTTGTTCACAAAGCCGCAGAAAATTCACTTTTCACTCGCGCACTGCTCGATCCCCAATTCTTTCAGAGCACACGTGAACTTCGCGTTCCAACACCGCGCAGCCAGTTTCAAACCATACCACGCTTTTAACAAACTGCACACTTTGTTTTTACTTACAGCACTGCGAATCCCCTCTGGCACTTCCATGAAGATCTCCTCCTGGAGATCCCCGTAGAGAAACGCGGTTTTGATATCGAACTGCATCAATTCGAGGTCCAAATGCGCGACGAGTGCGAGAAAAAGTGGAAGGAAATCGTATCGAATAACGGGGGCGAAATTTTCCTTGTAATCGAGTCCCTCGACCTGGCGGAAACCTCGAGCGCAGAGCCGGGCCTTATGTTTCACTGGATTGCCTCTTTCATCTCGGAGAACTTGAAACACCCACTTGGAATCAATAAGTTTCATTTCGGGGGTTCGAGGAACGAATTCCCACGTGCGATTTTCGCGTTGCGAGTCGATCTCTGCCTCAATTGCCTGTTTCCATTCACTGGATTCGGACCCGCTGATAGCTTCCTCGTACGAAAGCGACGGATATTCCGCCACGTTCGTCTGATATCGCTTCGTTGTTTGGAGACTGCTTCTTTCGCGAAGATCATACTGGCCTCGCATATTTTTCGGCTGCTCTTGTGTCGCACTCAGTTCCGCCTCTGCTCCGTTTTCACGCTCGCTGTCCCGTGGTCTCTCCTCGACGAAACCCCTAAAATCTGCGTCGTCGTCGCCGTCGATAGAAACCGACTCGCTGCTATCTGTCTCTTCAGTACACGGCAGGACGAACTCATCATCAAAACATTTCGACGAAAAACTGACACTAGATGTTTTCTCGTTGAAAAGAACATCTCTGGAGACGGTTATTTTCTTGCTCGTCAGATCGTAAACTCTGAAATTGCTCGAATTTCTTTGATACCCGACCATTACAAGTTTTTTCGACTTCGCGTCGAATTTCTTTCGAAATTGCTTCGGGATATGTGTATATACGGTACTCCCAAAAACGCGGAGATGGTCAACTTTAGGTTTCTCACCGTTCCAAAAATCGAATGGTGTTTTCTCTGGATGGGATCTGGATACGATCCGGTTTTGTAGGTACACGGCTGTGTTCACGGCTTCAACCCAAAGGAAAATCGAAAGATCCTTGGCTTTCATCATCGTTCTTGCTGCCTCTACAATGGTTCGATTTGCTCGCTCGGATTTTCCATTCTGTTCAGGAGTGTACGGAGCTGAATTCGTCATCTCGATGCCTTCCTGTGCTAGGTAACTTTTAAAATCGGCGTTCACATATTCTAGCCCGTTATCACTTCGTAGAACTTTCAGTGACCGATCAAATTTGTTTTTTACTTGGATCGCAAATTCGCGATATTTCTCCACGACTTGATCTTTCGACCGCACGAAGTATACGGTTTTATATCCGCAGGCGTCATCCACGAAAACGATAAAGTATCTCGCGCCGCCAAAGGATTCGACCGTCATGGGCCGGCATACATCGGTATGAAAACACTCACCGACACGCCATTGTTTGTGTTTAACCTATTTTTGAAAAGGAAGACGAAGCGCCTTACCGAACTGACCTTGATTCCGTCAACGAAACCGTCAGAAATCATTCTTTTGATGGTGTTCTTTCCAGCGTGGCTGAAACGCTCGTGCCATAATTTCAGATCAGCCGACGACTCACTCACGTTTATCTCGGTTGCGCAGTTTCCCTGAGCGAGTGACACCGCGAAAAGTATATGATAAATCGCATTCGCCTGTTTGACACCTTCAGCGACTACTTTCCGCATCTCGAAATCACTACGCGATTTTCGGAGAAAGTCACATCGAAACCTCGCACCGCGCACACTCCGACCGAAAATAAATTTTTTCGAAATTTCGGGACGTACAGTACATTTTCTATCGTCGAACAAGTCCAGTCGTTGTTTACGAATTTCCGGATTTTTATAGTTCCCGAGCCGCGCACTTCACATGCACCATTGTCGCCAAGCATGACATACTCACCAGAGGTAGCGAAGAAATCTGTGAATGTGTCCGATTGGCCCTTCCTCTTGTCATTTTTCTTCTCTGCTTTCTTTTTCTTCTTGTTTGGACATTTCCAGGCATAATGTTGCTGTTGCAAAAGCCGATATCGCGCCGTCATCTGCCAGTGATCTCGTTTCTTCTTTCAGCAATCTTTTGCCGCTCGGGTTCGACGCTGTCCCATGCAGTCTTTAGGGGGTTGAATCTGGAAGGCAGGCTTGCCAAAATTTTAGCCATTATCGCTACGTCGAAAACTGCCTCGCCGACGTCACTCAGCTGTGCGGCCATGTTTTGCACTTTCGACACGTGCTGAGTTATCGTATAGTTCGACTCCATTTTGTATTCATGGAAGCGCTGCATGTTTTTGAAATAAATACAAATATATAAATATGAACTATGTTGTACATTACGCATTACTCAGTACCTTTTTTGAAGCCATACTTCTCAACACTACGTACTTGTTTTAGTACTTGGGGATTTTTTCGCAATGCAAAAAGTAGTACGAGTGTAGTGAATATTCATTTTTTTACCAAAAAAGTATAGATTGTATAAAAAGCATAGTAAATCCGGGACGTTACTCTAATTTTCCGGGACACTTTGCGGGACGAATTTCAAAGCGGGACAGAAGGTACTAATGCGGGACCGTCCCGGCGAATGCGGGACGGTTGGCTACCTTGGGTTGCCTCGCCACTTCAGAGAAAGCAATGGTTCTCATACTTTCTTTGCATTCAACGTCTCTAAACGATGATCGTGTTGCAACAACACGATCCCATCGTTTTTCCGTAACACTTAAAGAAGTATTCTCCCAAAACTTGCATCGTGTAGTGCCAACAGGATCGTCGTGTTACGGCAAAACGAAAACTCTCAACACGACGCATTGTGTTGGGAGAAGCGGATTTTTTTCTCAGTGTAGAGTGGTCGGCATTGTTGTCCCACCCATTGTCGGAAGTAGGGTTACCAGACGTCCGCTTTTCAGCGGACATTCCGCTTTTTTTGTCCCGTGTTCGCTTGTCCGCTTTTTATGTGAAATGTTCGCTTTTTTCTCGATCAGACCGATAAACTATAAGGTAATAAATATTTTCATCTTTTCAGTATGGACTTAGCCTATATGAATGAAATGAAAATGAACGAATATATATTTTTTATTTTGTTTTGAATTCCATCCAAACTCCAGGTAGAGTATAATATGGTTCGAGAGTCACTAAATAAGTTACGCTCTTTCAAAATCTTTTTTTTTCATTTATTTTCATTTTTATTTTTTTATTCTTTCGAATGTTAAAAATTTTTTTTTCTTCTTTTCATTTTTTATAGGGGGGGGGGGGGGATTTTAGAGTGTCCGCTCTTCTCACACGGACCATCTGGTAACCCTAGTCGGAAGCCCTGCGCGTTCGATTGTTTTGAACCGCACTTACTACAACTATGTTTGGTGTTGTCATTGTTGTTTCCACGAGCAGCTAGGGAATAGGGTTCGTCCATCCTTGCAGAGCCCCGCATGCAAGGACAAGGCTATAATATGCTCTGAGAGGTCACCCGGTGTCCCAGAGTCACCGTTTGAGACACCTCACACAGGTGCCATTCACCTTTCGGCACTGTTGTTACACCTCCGCTTAGGGGTTATTCCTTCGGGAACATCCCTGGACAATTGTCCGCGACTGCTTATTAATTATTGTAACCATATTCAGCAGAAACCCTTGGTGCAAGGACTCTCTATACGCAAACCGAGAACGCGTTCGGTGGCTTTGTCATAGGCCCTTCGGTTCGATTCCCAAGGAACCAAAACCAAATGGATATATATATATATATATATATATATATATATCCTGTGACCACCCATCTCACGTTTGTGAGAAATGGCCATAGGTGTGATTTACCTGTATGTTTTTACCTGTATTCACGCTAGCAAATTCTGGCAAATTGGAGATTCACTTAAAATCTCGCGGATTAAAATGAATTGGCCGACACTGAAATTCATTCGTGTTGACACAGTCAAATGAATAAGGTCCTCTAAAATATTTTCGCTGAATGCAGGCGAACAGGATATTTGAAGACTATATTACTCTTCACGAATTTACACACATAAAAAGCAAGCAATTGAAAAAAAAATTGTAAAGTCTAAAAATACCTTCAGAAAGAAGTCAAAAACTTCGGAGAAAGCTTACTGTATTGAAGTTTATCAATATTTTTAAAAACATTAAAATGAGTTTACTATATTGAATAGAAATTTCACAGAAAAAACAAAGTGTGAATCTAACGCTAATTTCAGGGTACCATTTCTCTGCAACAAGAATTAGTCTTGGTAGTGTGAATGGTACCACTACAAAAGGTATGGTTTCCCTCGGACTTGGGGTAATACGAAACATAAGCTGCTGTCAATTGTTTTTAGAGTTTTGCGGCAAAAACAATAGGCGATAGTTTCGTACCCCAACTCCGAGCGAGATGGAATCCCATCTTAAAATTATGAGCAATAAAATTTATCCCAGTGTTTTTACTGTGTTAATTAAAAGACTTCAATATCAATGTTTCTAAATGAACCCAAAGTGTGGATTAAAATGGTTCTAATAGAATTAAATAATATTGCACTGGGAAAAATTTAATGAAGGAACTAGAATCATAGACATTAATAATTCTTGAATTGAAGATATCGCACATGAAATGTGACAGTTTTTAAGGTTATGTTGAAATAGCGATGTTTTCCACTGCGCATGCGCAAGAAGCGCGGGACTATTCAAAATGAAATAATATACACTTGCAATATAAGAATAAAAAACGTTTGTTAATTTTTATCTGTATGACTATTCATAGTATTTATTGATTTCAAATAGGCCCGCGCTTCTCGGCGCAAGTCGGAACCCGCCGATGGCCATCTATCGGATATAAACGAACTAAAAAGGAACCCTTAATAAGAGTTCCTTTAAAGCTTAAGTTGTAAATGATCCCAAGTTTTACTTGAGCCGCAACATTACTGAACCCTCAGCTTTTTTCTGTGAATTATTGAACTATATATTATGTTAATTATTTCTTTGAAGAAAAATTGTTAAGCTACCAATCACGAAATACGTCTTATCATTCGAGAAGTATAATTATATTCTAAAATATCATAACTCAGGGTGACCGCTAGACCGGGAAACCAGGAGATGATTGACATTTGTTGAGAGCGGGAAATTACAGTGAATTTATTTTTTGACCGGTATTTTTACAAGTTTTTCAAAGAAAAATCTATCCAATCACTTGACATATCACAAATTTCATGTCACAAGATATATAATGCAATTTAAAATAAGTTTCATTTCAACCTTTTTTTAAATGCTAAGTTGAGTTGTTAACTTTTTCAATTATGAAATCATTCAGCTTACAATGTGGCATTTTTAAATCTTTTACGATAAAAATTTTCCATTCTACATCTTCATTTTTGAGGGTACATTTTCAATTAAAAGAATGTTAAAATGCAGTTTTAAAGACTGACATAATATTTTTTTATAATTCATAATAAACATTCAAAGCGAATACATAACTTTAAAATTATTATTATCACCCCCCCCCCCCCTTGAGAGTGGTGGGTAAGGGGAATTATTGAATTGCCCCCCCTAAAGCCCTTCTCTGCATCCGGGCCTGAACGAACATCCATCTATTCTGTCTTTTTCTAAAGGCCAAAAATATTTTGTGTTATTCAACTTTTCAAGTTCAAATGGGATTTTAGTCCAGTCAACGCAACGGGAAAGACATTTCACTGAAATAAAAAATTCCGACAAAGTAGAATTTTTCACAGACACGTTGGGGATAGCTTTATAAGGATACTATACAAATTTCTCAATCATATGTGTACGGCTACGGTCGTCATGTTGGAAAGTTTTAAACAATAACATGTTTTTGAAAATAACTCGAGAACGGTTGATTCTAGTAGGTCGAATATGGTTATGCTAAAAAATGTTCACAATTTTATATTGCACAAAAAAGGTTGTAACTGTTTCAGACGTATTATCAACAGTTACGCTAAAAATTGGATTATCTGTACAATTGTGCGATTTCTGAATAAATAAAATAAAAGGTGAAAATATCCGGGAAAGAATTTCGGAAATAGATCAGGCGATTTGTGCTGGAGCAGGTTCATGTTCCTGTTCTTGAAAGAACAACCATATCATTCAACTTCAGTGTACAATTTGATACGCTTAAAGGAATGCTTTTGAGATGAAAAATTGCACAGTGACGTTGAGCTCATTTTATACTGATGATTTTTATTGCTTGGTCGTTTTCTTTAAACAGGCACATGCATTTGCTCCAGTACAAAACGCCTGACCTATTTTCGAAGTTCTTTCCCAGATATTTTAACCTTTTATTTGATTTGCTCAGAAACCGCCACGTTAAACTAATTTTATAGCGTAGCCGCTGATGATACGTCTACAACAGTCAGAACCTTTCTTGTGCACTATAAAATTGTGAACATTTTGTAACATAACTATATTTGACCTAGAATCAACCGTTCTTGAGTTATTTTGAAAAACGTGTTGTTGTTTAACACTTTCCAACATGGCGACCGTAGCCGTACACATATGGTTGGGGACTTTTTACTGCATCTTTATAAAGCCATTCCCAACGTAACTGTCAAAAAAATTCTACTTTGTTGGATTTTTCATAAAATCCTTCATTGACAGGACTATTTAGTTCAATGAGACTTTAGTGCGAAAAAATACCTACCGTGGCAATGCAGTGGGACGTTTTTTAGAATTTTTTAGAATTATTAAATTGTTACGGGCATTATATTTGAACTCAGTTTTGGAGGTTGCCAATTTTTAAATGTCACTATAGAAAAACAACCATTCGGTAGTATTTGTGCGGATACAATCATCATTAAGAATTTATAACTCTTGAATTTAAAGATCTACAAAATACCGAAATAAAAAAATTTGCGGTCATTAAATTTCGATACCTGGGTCTTCTAGATTTTTTTAGTGTATTTCTATATTCAAAAAAACCAACATATGCTCAGAAAAATGTTTAAACTACGAGTTATGAAGATAAGTTCATAAAATACAAAAATAAAAATTTTTAAAATTCGCTGTATTGTCAATTTCGATTCCTGGGTCTTGTGGATTCTTTTTCTATTGTGTTTCTATGTTTAAAAAAACCACATATGCTCACAAAAATATTTGAACTACATGTTATGAAGATAAGTTCATAAAATACCAAAATCAAACATTTTTCAATTCGCCGTATTGCCAATAACGATTTCTGGGTATTGTGGATTTTTTTCCGAGTGTATTTCTCTGTTCAAAAAACCCACACATGCTCACAGGAATGTTTAACTACAAGTTATGAAGATAAGTTCACAAAATATCAAAATCAGCATTTAAAAAATTTGCTGTATTGCCAATTTCGATTCCTGGGCCTTGAGGATTTTTTTCCTAATGCAATTTTGTCACTAAAAAGTTTTCATGTACCTCGAATAATTCTCCTTCTACTTGCAAACGTGTTTAAACAAATTTTCGAAAACAATAGTAAATTAAATAGGAATTATCTCTTAGAAAATGATAGATAAAAATCCGAAAAAAATTGAGAAGACCTTTTTGACCTCCAGGTATGTAGAAAAAAATTTAAGCTCAATAAAATTGAAAAACTCTACAAACAAGAAATTTTTTAAACCTTTTTTTCGAGCGTGGGTAACCAAGCTGCATGTTGATCGATTCCAAATTAATTATACTTTTTTAGGACCCCAATTCGCTAGTTTTCCGCGTTGTAGCGATTTCGAATTTCAAAAGTATTTATTTTCAACCCACCCTATTATCCAGGTATCTTCTCAACATCTTCATCATCTCATTTAAGGCCTCCTCGCTTCTTGCCAGCAACACTATGTTATCTGCATACGTTAGTGACAAAATTCTAACCCCTCCTATGCTGACTCCCCTACCACCCCGACCCACTATGGGCCAGCGGCCGAAATTTTGGCAAAAATTCAACAAATCTACGGATTCGGCTAAAAATAGATACTCTGGGGTTTTTGGGGTCGCTGATTACGAATATGCAGTCAAAAATTCAAAATTCAAAATGGCGGACTCAATATGGCGGCGAAGATTTTGACAATTATATGGAATCGACTAAAAATAGTTACTCGGAGGCTTTTGGGGTCGCTGATTACGAATATGTAGTCGAAAATTCCAAATTAAAAATGAAGGACTCAATATGACGCCGGAAATATTGAAAAGTCTATGGCATTGGTTAAAATCAGTTGATCACCGGTTTTCGGAGTCGCTAATTAAGAATATGCAGTCAAAAATTCTAAATTTAAAATGGCGGACTGAATATGGCGGCAAAGATTTTGAAAAATATATGGAATGGACTAAAAATAGTTACTCGGGGGTTTTTGGGGTCGCTGATTATGAATATCTAGTAATTTACAGTAATAGATCAAGATATTTCAAATCGAAAATAAAACTGGAAAACAAATCTAATAATCGCCTAAACGTCAATACACAGAGCACTTACCTGCACAGACTGTCTTAAGTGAGATCTCCAAAGTAATTAATGTTGTCTCATGGCTTATACTTATAACCAGAAACTTTCATTTTACTTGTGAGGAAGATAATTCAGTGATCCACCTGGCAGTAGAAAGCTGAACTATCAATTTTAC
This sequence comes from Andricus quercusramuli, assembly GCA_932178445.1. Taxonomy (NCBI): domain Eukaryota; kingdom Metazoa; phylum Arthropoda; class Insecta; order Hymenoptera; family Cynipidae; genus Andricus; species Andricus quercusramuli. Next base: position 31,564 of record CAKNXH010058530.1, on the reverse strand, counting down.
GCGGTTAAATTCAAATCGCTATGAAAAATTTCAATTACAGGATTCCAACAGAACTATAATAGTGATTAATTACTACTATTACATTTTAAGTAATAAACAAAATTATGTTCACAACATCAAGTTATATTAATTTAATAATATCAGACCAATTCAACTTAAAATAATTATGATTTTACACTATATAATATTACAATTATTATTCATTCATTATTATTAATAATATTTAATTTAATTACTTTACAATAATTAAGATGATTGTTTATTTGTATGAATATTAAAATTGTTCAGATTTTCTCTATATCGGGTGGAAGAGTGAATTGAACGTTTGCGTGGGTTCAGGAAAGCAGCTCGCGCGCTCGGCTGCTTGAAGCGAATTTTTTCTATTGCAAGTGAAAACGGGCAAAATGAGGCACATCAGGCTTAAAGTATACATCATAGTGAATAAAATGGTACCTCATTTTTCTCATTTGGGTGTGAAGTTTCGGAGTGGAGAGAATCGAAAGCGCGCACTTGTCAAAAGTATCAATTGACGACTACTATCTGTTTCAAAAATCCTGGCCCCTCTACAAATCATTGAATAACTCTATAAAAAAATCCCTTCAAAAAAAGGAAAACATCTTGTCAATCTTCATTTTATTACGAATAAGCACAATATCATTTGATCGCGATGCGTCCATAATTTTCTATGCAACTTTGCAATGAAGGTGAAAAAACATGGTTAAAAGCACCTTTTATAACTTGGTCAACTTTCAACCGTTGTATTTCTTGGAAAAATGCATAAATTCTTTTGCAAAAAATCAAGTAGTTACCTTGCAGTTTTATTTGTGAGTACATTTTCGAAAATTTCGAAAATATTTCTAACTTTGGTGTCGTCAGTAAATAAAAGCGAAGGATGCTAACTCAGCTTCTAATCAAGCTGGAAGGCTCTACTGAGGCTTGAAATTTAAAAAAAAATCAACAAATTCAATGGTGGGTTTTTAAAAACAGTTAATTACATCAATAACACGCTATCGCACATTATGGTTTTCCTGTTTTTTTTGGAGTGGAGGCACAAAAGAAGTCGATGATACTCTCAGCGAGTTCCAGGGTATCGATGTCCTGCTTGATCCTTCGCCTCATAAAGTAACCTTTTTTTTCTTCAACTTTCATACATCTGGTAGAATGTGCCGCTTGGGTCAACCGACTTTGACAATAGTGGACGGCAACCCCTTCAACGTATCGATTACAATTGTGGTCGTCTACCGTAGAACAATTTTAAGTCAGTAGAGCCTACTAGCTTGATTAGAAGCTGAGTTAGCATCCTTCGCTTTTATTTACTGCCGACACGAAAGTTATAAATATTTTCGAATTTTTCGAAAACGTTCACATAAATAAAACTTCAAGGTAACTACTAGATTTTTTGCAAAAGAATTCATGCTGTTTTCGACGAAATACAACGGTCGAAAGTTGACCAAGTTACAAAAGGTGCTTTTAACCACGTTTTTTCACCTTCACTGCAAATTTGAATGGATAGTTATGGACACATTGCGATGACATGATATTTTACTTATTCGTAATAAAATGAGGATTGACCAGATGTTTTTCCTTTTTTTAAGCGATTTCTCTTTTTTTTAATTGTGTTCTTCAATGATTTGTAGAAGGTCCAGGATTTTTGAAACAGATAGCAGATGCATTATGCATGCTATATACTTCTGCATAATGTTTGACAGATATTGCAGTCATTTCGTAACCTTTGAAGACATATTTAACCAAAAATGTATTTAAACAAATTTATATCAAGAAATAATTTGAAAATATATTACTTTTTGCATTATATCGCACATTATTGATTTTACATGATTTCCCATGATCAACACAATTCGGATTGATATTAACAATGCATATATATGTAAGAATCGAGTTTTAAGTACATTGAACTATAAACAAAACAATAAATAGTAGCCTGTCTTCAAACTCCATACTTTGTTTTTAACCAAAATTTCGGTCACCTGGCCCATAGTCCGGCCTCCAGCTTACTTTCCATATCCGCAATTAAAATCGCAAAAAGCGTTGGGCTAAGCGGACACCCTTGCCTTAACCCCCTATCCATCCAGAATCCCCTCCCCTCCTCTTACCTTATCTTTGGTCTCTTCATATATCTCCCTTACACTGTCGATCAGGCCTCTCTCCACTCCCCTATCCTCCATCGCCTCCCACAACCTCCTCGTATCCAATGAAGGAAACGCGCCTTTGAGATCCACAAAAAACGCGTACACTCTCGACCCCTTCTTCGCTAACTCTCTATCCACCACGTGCTGCAGAACGTAGATATTGTCGATAGTACTCCAACCCGCCCTGAAGCCCGCCCGCGTCTCCGGCAATATTCCTTCCCACTCGAAATCCTTGCGCAGCCTCTCCGCCAACACCATCGCGTATACTTTATACGCCGTACTCATTAGCGTAATCCATCTATAATTTTCCTGTTTATCCCTATCTCCTTTCTTATACAGTGACACTTTTAACCCTTCTCTCCACTCTCCTGGGAATCCCTCCCCCCTCCATACTTTATTCACTACCTCCTTCAGCCTCTCCCTAACCTCTTGTGTACTACACAGCCATGCTTCGTTCTCTACCCCGTCCAGCCCTGCTGCTTTTCACCATCTTAACTTTCTTATCTGTTTCTCTATCTCCTCGTCATTCAACTCCTCCATGTCTGCCTCGCCTGTTCTTCTACTCCCACCATCCCTCTTCCTTGAATCTGAGCGCTGAATTGATTCTTTAGAAATTTCCCTCCACCCCTCACTCCCTATCTTCTCGCTTATCCCCACTCTACGATTCCTAAACCAATTCATTATCTTTCAGAGGTCCCCCTCTGCCTTAACATTTTCTAACTCCTCTTCCAGATCTTTCTCCTTTTCCTGCTCTTTCTTCTTACACATCAATCTAAACCCCTTCATTTCTACGTACTCCTCCCTCTTCGCAGTACCCTCTTTCCACTTCTTATACTTCCTATTCACCTTCCTTTTCATCTTTTTACATTCCCTATCCCACCACGGCTTCACCATTCCTTTCTTCTTCTTTTTGAATACCTTCTTTTACACGCAACTTTTCACTTTCTCTTTTAAATCCACACGTATCTCTTCCACCGACTCTCCTTCAAAACGTACCTTCCCTAACTGCTCCTAATACTTCTCTATCGCCTCCCTCGCTCAGCTCACGCTCTCCCCCGTCGAGCCTTCTTCACCACCCTGCCTTCCGCCGCTCTCAACCCTTATCCACATCCCTAATGGCTGATGGTCTGATTCTACCGTCCCTTCTACTACCCAGCCTCTATCCTCCATCCAGTCCCTTAGAATCTCCCCCTTCTTATTTCTCTGGCGGACCGAACGAACGGAACGGATACGCTACAGCGTATCCTTATAGTATCCACATCGTATCCTCTACGTATCATGCAAGAAAAACTCATTAAAAAAGAAAGATGAACATTTCACTTGTTGAAATTCGGATTCTACGTGAAATTTTGCGTTAAAAGATCATAGAGTAATTGCAATAGTTTTTCTTGCAATATTAAAAAATATATATATATAATACTTATCGATAACGTGGGCTGAAGGCGAATTCAAACGCATCGTCG